>CABEEJ010007419.1:0-12109 GCA_901482245.1 Timema douglasi | reverse complement strand
ATTATTATTATTAGCACCGCGTCTTACTACCCGTTCGGGTTATACGCACTTACGCTAATGTGTAATGGTAGGGTGATTGTGAGATGAAATGGAGGACCTACAGTTTAACGTGGAATCCGAACCACGGTGGAGGCCTGGCATTCCCCACATTCACAAGATGTCTTGTCAGAGGTGAAGGAAGGGTTTGGTAATCAGATAAATCTGTGCCGGGACCGAGGATTGAACCCCGGACGCCAGCACACAAGTCTGACACCTTACCCCTGGACCGCCAGGTTACCTTTAATACTATTATATATATATATATATATATATATTTTTTTTTTTTCTTCCTTTTATGTTCTTAATTTGTTCCAAGATTCGGTTTTGTATTCTAGGTTTGGGATTTGAAGGTAATTTGTAGATCCGGATTCGAGATTAGGATTTATGAAACAGGGGATTCAACCTAACTCTTAGACTTTTAATGATCCACTCGAATGTATCCATCCTTTCAGATGTAGGTGAGTGGTTAGAACACTTGAATAGATCAGGAGACCCGAGTTTGATCATTGTGAGTCTTTCTAGGGCTACCTTTTTCTTTCTTTCTACAGCATTGTTTTTCAACTTTCTTTCCATGCAAATGATGGTAAGCATAATTTAAATTCACCCTCTGCCTTTTCCTCTAAGGCTAGCTAGACCAAGTAGCAAGAAGCCATTACTGGTTTTATAGTAACACAATAAATATTTTGTAGATATTTTATCACCGCGTCTTACTACCCGTTTGGGTTATACGCTTATGTAATAATCACGCTACCTCTGACAAGACATCTTGTGAATGTGTGGAGTGCCAGACCTCCACCGTGGTTCGGATCCCACGTTAAACTGTAGGTCCTCCATTTCATCTCACAATTACTCTACCATTACACATTAGCGTAGGTGCGTATAACCCGAACGGGTAGTAAGACGTGGTGCTAATAATAGTAATAATAATCACGCTAACGGTTTTAAGGGTTAGGAAGGTTATACCTATCGGAAGTGTACCCACATTTGCGTGTAAGGAGAGTGGAAAACAATTTTGGCAAAACTACCCTCAGTACAAATGACAGAGATTCGAACCTAGATCTTCCCCGTCATCGGCAGTCTCAGATACTGCGAGAGTAGCGCCTCAGACTATGTGGACACCGAAGTGGGTGATTTAAACAAATAGTTTTCGTTTGTTAAGTGTGTTTACCTGGATGGTAACGTCGAACCACCTGTTGGCCGAGTTGGCAGTACTCCCTCCTCCATGCAGCATCTGGTGCATCATGTTTGTTTCATCCCTGTCGCCGGCTACCAACCCCCTCCGTTCTACCGGCACGCCATCCCTTGGAGTCTTGCAATTGAAGCTGGTAGGTAGCGGGTCATCGATACAAACCATCAACAATGACTTTTCTATACTCTTCAAGTTACTGCTGTTTCTTTCGTCTGGAACAAACATTTTTATCAGCAAATTTTTATTAGTACCGTAAAACCACGTGACCAAATTTTTATCAGCACATTTTTATTAGTACCGTAAAACCCCGTGACCTAAACTTTTATCAGCACATTTTTATTAGTACCGTAAAACCCCGTGAACAAACTTTTATCAGCACATTTTTATTAGTACCGTAAAACCACGTGACCAAATTTTCATCAGCACATTTTTATTAGTACCGTAAAACCCCGTGTCCAAATTTTTATCAGCACATTTTTATTAGTACCGTAAAACCCCGCGTCCAAACTTTTATTAGTACCGTAGAAACCCGTGACCAAAATTTTATCAGCACATTTTTATTAGTACCGTAAAACCCCGCGTCCAAACTTTTATTAGTACCGTAGAACCCCGCGTCCAAATTTTTATCAGTACATTTTTATTTTTATCAGCACATTTTTATTAGTACTGTAAAGCCCCGCGTCCAATTTTTTATCAGCACATTTTTATTAGTACCGTAAAACCACGTGACCAAATTTTTATCGGCACATTTTTATTAGTACCGTAAAACCCCGTGTCCAGATTTTTATCAGCACATTTTTATTGGTACCGTAAAACTCCGTGACCAAATTTTTATCAGCACATTTTTATTAGTACCGTAAAACCCCGTGTCAAAATTCCCTGATAATCCGAACACACATTTTGGAAAACGGGGGAAGGAAATGAAGACAAGTGAACTATATTTGATTGGTTAACAAGCTCAAAGTTAAAAGAGAATTGTAAGGAACAGTGATATATGATAATAAATGTTTGATATTTACATGGTGTAGTGGTAAGTACAACTGGCTACGAGTCTAGTAGTCCCGGCTTCTATTTCCGGCTGATACCTTGGGTATTTTTCACGAAAGGGAAAACCCCAATGGTCACCAAAGTTTGGTTAATTAATCTTAAGTTAGGTTGTAAAGGTTTCCACTGGTTCCACAGCCTCACACTCACTATCACCCTCATACTCACTATCTCCCTCATACTCACTATCACCTCATACTCACTATCACCCACATACTCACTATCACCCTCATACTCACTATAACTCTCATACTCACTAACACCCTCATACTCACTATCACCCTCATACTCACTATCACTATCATACTCATCATCACCCACATACTCATCATCACCCACATACTCACTATCACCCCCATACTCACCATCACCATCATACTCACTATCATCCTCATACTCACTATCACCTTCATACTCACTATCACCCTCATACTCACTATCACCATCACCTCATCTCATCAGGACATGGAAAGAGCCTCCATGGCAAGGATGTACGATTAGTACATTAGTACGTTAGTACTGAACAACTGATTAATATAAAGGTTACATCTAATAAGGGACGTGATCCTAAAAGGTTTAGCACATTATGATACACCTAGCCATCAGGGCAGGTGTTAGTAAATTTACAAATAGATTCTCATACTGAGGTAAGTTTGTTGCTTTGGTCTAGCCATGGGATTGGATTTATCTTTTCTTTTTTTCCCACCGTGTTTTAGGCTACCGGTATCTTCATTTAATTAAACTCTTAGGGTAAGAATGAGGTGGGTAGATTTTAGAAGAAATGTATTGGCATTTGTCCCACCCGGGTGGCCTCATGATCTAAGGCGTCACTCTAAGTAGACTAGACTGCCGTTGACTGGGATATCAGGGTTTGAATCTAAATCGAGTGTTCCGGAGGTTTTTCCCCCCAAAATGGTTTTTCACTCTTCTTCCACGCAAATGCGGATACAATTGATCTTAATATAACCTTCCTCGTCCCTAAAACCATTAGCGTAATTAGTACATAAGATAGTCCCGACACCTTATCTCAGTCGGTAGTGTGTCTGTCTACTGAGTTAAAGGTCCCGGGTTCGGCTATAGCTTTAATTTGCAAATATAGGTGACCTGGCGGTCTAGGGGGTAAGGTGTCAGACTTCTGTGCTGGGGGTCCGGGGTTCAATCCTCGGTCCCGGCACAGATTTATATGATTACCAAACCCTTCCTTCACCTCTGACAAGACATCTTGTGAGTGTGAGGAATGCCAGGCCTCCACCGTGGTTCGGATTCCACGTTAAACTGTAGGTCCTTCATTTCATCTCACAATCACCCTTCCATTACACATTAGCGTAAGTGCGTATAACCCGAACGGGTAGTAAGACGCGGTGCTAATAATAATAATAATAATAATAATAATAATAATAATTAGCAAATATAATAGCTTAGATATGTAATCCATTTTATATAATTTATGTTTAGATCAAAATTACTTTCAAAAGTTCAAAAGTTGTTTCCTGTCTCTGGTCTGCGCGTTACATGCCGTTATCAACTCGTGTACCGCTATTTTTAATTGAAGCAGTCGAGTCCACTTACTCCTGACGAGCTGTTCTCTGGCCGCCGCCCAAGTGTCTCTCCTCTCGGTGGTAAACAGACCCACAGGGGGAGGGGACTGGACGGTGCTGGCGTCTCTCATGATGGCCAATAGGATCGTCGTCATCTCGTCCTCCGACATTGGCCCGAGATGTGGAGTCTTGACCGGCAGCGAGTACAACTGTGACGACAACAAACATGAGAGAACACAAGTATTCAGGATTACAACTCACATCAAGTTACTGCAATCAGACATATTTGTTTTCAACAAGTGAATTATTTTGTGTGGATCTGGGCAGAATGTTCTGTAAAAATGGAACGATATAAAGATGAAATCTACAGACGGGTGAATGCATCTCGGAGAGTAGTTGGATGTATGTGGACTATTGCAAATAATGAAGTAGTATCGAAAGAGGAAAAGATGGCGGTATATATAAAGGTGTTTAGTACCAACATTGTTTTATGGATGTGAAGTGTGGGTTTGTCAGGAGAAACACAAGAGCAAGGAGAATGTTGTTGGAATGAGATATATAAGGATTGTATGTGGAAATACTCATGGACAATCAGTGATGAATGAATGGGTGCTGAAGGAGTGCGGTTTGAAAGGGAATACAACAGGTCAATGGGAAAGAAGTATCTTACGTTGGTTTGGGCATTTTGAGAGGATGAGTGTGGATCGAGTGACGAAACAAATATATGAAGGTAGAGTGTGTGGATCAAAAGGAAGAGGTAGGTCATGTAAGACGTGGCTAAACGTTGTAGACAAATGTGGGGGGAAAAGAGAAAGATTTCTAAGAATAAAATAGTTTATTGTACGACTCTGTTGTATGTATTGTCAATAAAAAACAATTGCTATTGTAGTTGTTTGTCAATTTCACCAACATGAGTGCAGCATTCAGCTTGCTACCCTACCTGATGCCTGCAGCTGACTATGATGTGCTCCCCTGTCGGGGGAGGGGTGGTACGTCCACCCTCCTTCTCCCCCTCCGGCGTGGTGGACACGATGACGTCACGGGCGCCGCCGGGACATCTGTATGACGTCAGGAGTCTGTAATACTGTGACATGCACAGCGGTTGGCCCTTCTCCCTCGACGCGGCCCTTTCCACGGGCAGAGCTTTCCTGCGATAGATCAGAAGCGTTATGTTGCGCTACCGTATCGTCTGACCCTTGGGGTCACTTGTTCAGGCGTGCCAACTCGTGCCAAGACTCCCCAACTTTGGCGAAGCTTGCAACATTCATGCGCCTACATTTTTAATTGAATGGTTCTAACTGAGATTCGAACCAGAACTGTTTAGAAGAAAAATATGCATATATATATTTTTTTATGGCATACAAGGGCTATATCACTTTTTGAGATACGAAATATCTTTTCACTGTAGAGTTGTATTATTATTAATTATACAAATATTTTTTGAAAATTGTTTTTATAAAACCAATAGTAAATGTAAGACATCTTGTGAATGTGGGGAATGCCAGGCCTCCACCGTGGTTCGGATCCCACGTTAAACTGTAGGTCCTCCATTTCATCTCACAATCACCCTACCATTATACATTAGCGTAAGTGCGTATAACCCGAACGGGTAGTAAGACGCGGTGCTAATAATAATAANAAGGGGGGGGGGGGGGGGGGGGGGGGGGGGGGAGAGAAGGTGTACAGTTTCTTCTCAGAAAAAAAAAACTACTCCCTATTCACCTGGCTGGGATTCGAACTGCCTTGCTGGGAGATAACTTTGTTTAAGGGTGGGGAGGGGGGGGGAAGAGCCCTAGAGCGCGCACGTGCAATGAGGACTACCTCTACCACCGGTTAAAGAGAGGTGAATCTCCCCCCTCTCCCCCTCTAACCGCCTTTCATTAATCAGCTCCCGTTTAACCTAAATCGCACCCAACGGGTGAAGTATGCACGTAGGGTAGAGAGAAGAAGGTTTCAAGATGAATTATTCTCAGGGCCTCACCTTTTTATAGGTCAAAAGCCCCATGAGCTACTTTTTTTTTTCTTTCCAAGATTAAAGAAGAGACTTTTCACTTCAAGTATAACTGATGTGAATAGCTTTCTCTCTCTCTCTCTCTCTCTCTTTCTTTTAGAACGTTCAACTTTCTGACAAGACACTCGTTAATAATGGCGGAGGGACAACCCAAAGGCTCGGTGCAAGAAGCCTTTAACTCAGGGGGTGTTCAACTCACGGCCCGTGGGCCACTTGCAACGCGAAGTAATACTTTTTGCAGCCTGCCAGCTCATGAAAAGTACAAAATTATTTCAAGATAAAATATGCCAATTTTATATATACATATATATGCTATATAATCAACTAATAAAATAAATGTGAATCAACAGACAACCCCCTGCTGAGAAATGACAGAGACCATACTTCACGAGAGATCCTAATCCCTGGTGTAGTATAATAATGAACTGATACGAATATTTTAATATGTACTCAATCCTAATATGGTCGGTACAGCTTGTGAGCCAACAAGAGACAGAAACTTTGGCCCTTGGACACGAAAACTTTGGAGACCCCTGACTTAACTCGTAGCGAGTTCTTGGGGGTAGTTCTGCACGCTCGCATCGGTGGACACGGGGACTGCATGTCAGGCTCTGCTAGTCTGGTTATATGGGGAAGGAGAGCAAATTCGGGCCACTTTCCTCTACAATTCTACCCTCCTCATCCCTTCCCCACTAGTTGGGTAAATTTGGGTATCCCGAAGGGGTGTTGAGACGTGGTGCATTATATCATAACTTAGTATAAGAGGGTGGTTGTTGTATTATTATTATTATTATTAGCACCGCGTCTTACTACCCGTTCGGGTTATACGCACTTACGCTAATGTGTAATGGTAGGGTGATTGTGAGATGAAATGGAGGACCTACAGTTTAACGTGGGATCCGAACCACGGTGGAGGCCTGGCATTCCCCACATTCACAAGATGTCTTGTCAGAGGTGAAGGAAGGGTTTGGTAATCAGATACATCTGTGCCGGGACCGAGGATTGAACCCCGGTCGCCAGCACAGAAGTCCGACACCTGACCCCCTAGAACACCAGGTCACCTGGTTGTTGTAATAAATCTATTTAAAATGGTTTTTTTTTTAAGTTCTAACGTTTTCATTATCAAATTTAACCTCCTTGTTTGAATTTATAAATATGTTTCACAATTTTAAAAAAAATATTGTTTTTAGCACCACTTCTTACTGCCCTTTCGTGCCATACACTTATGTATTAATTGTGCTAATGTCTTTAAGTATGAAGAAGGTTGAATTAATAGGAAGTGTGTACCCACATTTGCGTGGTTAAAAAGTGGAAAACAATTTTCGATAACCCTCCCTCAGTACACCGAACCAGGATTCAAACCCCTATCTCACCGTCATCGGCAGTCTAGTATATTAGCGCTTTAGACTATGCGGCCACCGAATCGTGTTGTTTTACAAGAAAGTCTGAAATGCCAACCAAAGGAAAAAAAAAAAATATATTTCCATAGCATAAAACCTTTGACCTCAAGCTGTTTCTACTTTATTGATAACAGAGATATAAAATACAAATTCATTTTTTTAAATGTCTAACAGTGTCATAAATATTAAACTGTAGCGTGGGATAGTTTTTTTTTCTTTTTAATGTTTATGGATCATTTTAAAAATCGTTCATAACACATATTATTTGAATTAATTATTTACAAAAAACTGTCTTCTAAAAAGCCTCTCTGAAGTTAAAAAGATGATAAACACATATGAAAACATGTATTTATCTAAATTAGTAAACCGTAAATGTGTTTTATTCAATCTTAAGTAAGAGTTTTGCGTATGTAAAAGTTAAAGGGGGGAAACGCCAGGAGGAAATATAGGAACTACTCATTGCCTAGCCAGTTTAGTGAGGGGAGGAAACGCTCATGTCGCAATAGTTGGTGCATATAACGTATAATGAGGTAAATAAGCAGTCTAGCAGGTTGAAATACTCATTACCGTCATAGTGAGAGAAGTGCTAAGGTTCCAATATTTTTTATAAGCATATTTAAATTCTGTGCGACTGAGATGCAACCAGAAAAGTTTGCCCACTATAAAACAAGTAGATTGGACTGTGGTTGCTGTGCTAAACCAATGACGAGTTCAATAGTTTAAACGTATATTTTACTATAGCATCTACATTATATAACCTTTATCAATTGAGATGTCAGACTTCTGTGCTGGGGGTCCGGGGTTCAATCCTCGGTCCCGGCACTGATGTGTCTGATAGCCAAACCCTTCCTTTACCTCTGACAAGACGTGTATTAATCACAACTTGTGAATGTGTGGAATGCCAGGCCTACCACCGTGGTTCGGATTCCACGTTAAACTGTAGTTCTTCCATTTAATCTCACAATCACCCTACCATCACATTTAAGTGTAAGTGCGTAAAACCCGAACGGGTAGTAAGACGCGGTGCTAATAATAATAATGCTAATTTATTAATTGAGACATCAATTTCTTTAGACCCGCCTCGGTGGCGTAGTTGGCTAACGCGCTAGCCGTGTTGAGCTTGAATGCTGAGGACGGAGGGAGATCGATGTACGAATCTCGGTCGGGTGAACTGGGGGTGGTTTTTCCTAAATGGTTTCCCACTCTCCCTCCACGCAAATGCGGGTTCACTTCATCTGATTCAACCTTCCCAATTCCTAATCCATTAGAGTAATTAGTACTTAAAGCGTATAACCCGAACGGGCAGTAAGACGCGGTGCTAAATATTAATTGATTAATTTAAACATAAAAGCGCTATTCTCTTTGTAGACTAGACTGCCGATTACGGGTGAATGGGGTTTCTAACCTTGGTTGGTCTAATAAGGATGGTTGCAACAGTGATTATTTTAATTGTAATAACTATTAAGTTGGAGATATAGGTAACGCGGTAAATGGTCAGTATTTTTTCACTTTTTATAGTAAAAACTATTTTTTTTGTCAGAATTAATAAAATACTGTGTCGGTAAAAACATTAAAGTTTAATTTTACTCGCATAGTGACCTCAATAGTTGTTGAATATCTGTCAAGGATGTCCTGGAATTTAATGGCAACTTTTTATCTTCGTTTAAAAAGTTTGTCATCTTTTGTTTCTATGCTCCTGACAGATATTCAACAACTGTTGATATCACCGTGCGAATATAATAATAATAATAATTATTATTATTATTAGCACCGCGTCTTACTACCCATTCGGGTTATATCGCACTTACGCTAATGTGTAATGGTAGGGTGATTGTGAGATGGAATGGAGGACCTACAGTTTAACGTGGGATCCGAACCACGGTGGTAGGCCTGGCATTCCCCACATTCACAGGATCTCTTGTCAGAGGTGAAGGAAGGTTTCGGTAATCAGATAAATCTGTGTCGGGACCGAGGATTGAACCCGGGCCGCCAGCACAGAAGTCTGACACCTTACCCCCCCTAGACCGCCAGGTCATCCGCGAATATAATTAAACTTTATGTTTGTATAAAATTAATATTGGATTTATTTGAACCAAACAACTGTTTTGATTTAAAAACTGCAAAAACCACTGACATTTTCTTGCTTCCACCTTAAATTTTGGTGGAAAGGAACCCGAATTAAGGCAATTATTATAGCAAAAACCTTTTCGGCCAAAGTAGTTAAACATTTCTTTAAAATATACCTTTGGTTAATTTTTTTAAACATATTATCAACAGCTCTTGTTTATCTCCCGCGAGCGACGTAGAATTTGCCCAGACACTTTTTAATCGAACAGATTTTATTGTTTGTTCATAACTTTGTTGGACATAACCAATATAAAAAAGGTTGTTAGTATTAATATGTGTGAAAAAAAGGGGACGTGTCTACTGAAGTAATATTTTATTTTTGTTTAATTTTTTTTTTAATGCGAAGATAAAAACATTAACGCACGTTCCTAAATTAATTATGAAAATGGGTTTTTAAAACTGATGAAATTCTACATTTGGAGCAAAAATTTGGACTCTTAAGAAGATGAAAATACTTGGAGAAGACTTGAGAAGATCAGGTGGACAGACAGGGGGACAAATGAAGAGTGGGTGAGAAGAGAACCATTCTGGATGTGATTCTTCGGTACAAAGCAAACTGGATCGGACACAACCTCAGGAGGAACTTTCTTCTGCACGACGTCATAGAAGGAAAGGTTGAGGGAAAGAGGAGCTTAGGAAGGAGGAGGATTCAAATATTGGATGACTGGAAGGAAAGAAGAAAGTCCTGGTAGCTCAAGGAGGCAGAGGACAGGGTGAAATGGCGGTCTAAGTTCACTGACAAACGGAATGGACCTGTCGTGAGACAGAACACCTAATAATTAATTGTTTAAAAATAAAATAGGAGTAAAAATACTTCATGCGTACAGTCAGTTCACCCTGAAAGGTAACAAACACTATGACCGGGTAAACGATCTGTACATGACCTTGACCTCTCACCTGTCAAGGACGTCCTTGTGTCTGAGGACCCCACCGACCATCCTGGCGGCGAACCGAGCCATGTCCTGAGCCGACCGGAAGTGACGTGTCGGCAGGACGTATCCCGGGTTAGAGTTGATAGGAAGAGGTAGCTGTACGTTGAGGTACATGTCTTGCAGCCACCACTGGTACGACTGCGGACAACACAATCACATACATCGCGTATTCACGGGGTGGGTATATTCGTGCGCTTCAGGCGGGACGGAACGGGACGCAAGGAAATAAAAAGGGCCAGTGGTTTTTTTGGTAGTTCTTATGGTAACTTTTCTTTTTGGGCTAAAATAATTAAAATATTGCTCCAGTACAAACATAGAGTTTTGTTGGTTTCCAAGATGGTCCCCCTGATTCGCACGTATGTTAAATTCCTTGCCAAGATGTTATATACATAAAACATCTTAGTAATTATCAAGGTCAAATGGGCTTAAGAGAGCATATAGCGGCTGATTGATCGTAAAATGAATACACACATATATACATATACACATATATACATATACACATATATACATACATATACACATATATATACATATATACATTCATATATATATTCATAGATACATATATATATACATATATACATTCATATATACATTCATAGATATATATATATATATACATATATACATTCATATATACATTCATAGATACATATATATATACATATATACATACATATATATACATATATACATACATATACACACATATATACATATACACACATATATATACATATACATATATATATACATATATATATACACATACATATATATACACATACATATATATATACATACATATACACATATATATATACATACATACACACACATATATATATATACATACATACATGCATGCATGCATACATATATACATATATATGCATATATGCGGCCAAACGTGTGTGTACTGCACAAAAGGCTCTTCACATGATAATGTCACTGTATATTAATAATTATAACACGTAAGTATTCAAATTACTGGCGCGACTGTGCCTGCAGTATTGAGCGTGCCGCCAGAGTTAAATTAGTTTGTGAGAAATGTGATTAGCAATCACACAGATCCGTGTAAAGAGAATGCACGTTAATACCTGAGCTTGTCATTAATTTAATACAATACAATACAATGTAAGCTATGCTTCTAGCTATTTGGGGCATTTAACGTTTTATTACGTCAATTGATTACCATTAAAATTACTTCACTATATTTCTTATCTTCCGAAAATAAAAACGGAATAATTTGAATGGACAAAGATTTATACTTAATACGATTGAGTAGGTATTAAGTTTATAATGTATGTATGGACATTCGAGGACATGTAGACCATGGCGTGAGGTTCTTCTTGTATGGTTCTTATGGGACATTGTTCAAATACCGATGGGTGAGTAAAGGTGGTTTCCCACGGTCCCTTCACTAAAATGTAGGTACATTCTTAAAATATAAAAATGTTACCCTATGCTGGGATTGCGATCAACTTAACGTTAACTTAACGTAACTTAACGTAAAGGACCTCCTCGTGTGTTTAAATGGAAGCGATCACGATGCACTTAACTTAACGTTAACTCAACGTAAACTTAACGTAACCTAACGTAAAGGACCTCCTCGTGTGTTTAAATGGAAGCGATCACGATGCACTTAATTTAACGTTGACTTGCAGTTAACTTAACGTAAGAGATGTCTCGGGAGGTCTTTTACTTTACTTTACGTTACTTGGAGGGTATCACGTGATTTAGCCAGCCAATCATTATGCGAGTGACGTCAACAGGGCTATTTAGTAATTCATTTGTTGGTTTTATGACCAATGTTTACTCTTTAG
>CABEEJ010007418.1:18418-30800 GCA_901482245.1 Timema douglasi | reverse complement strand
GACACCTTACCCCTAGACCACAAGGTCGCCGAGTGGCCGTGTGGTCTAAGGCATTGTGGTCCAAATGGCGGCCCAAGCTCATTGGAAATGCGGCCTTCATGGTATCCTGGAGGAAAATTAAAGAGAAACCCTTGGTGGTAGATATAGATGCTAATGATTAATTTGGAAAAAAAAATCACGATGACCTTTTACTATGCATTTATTTGATTGATAAAAATATGTATAAATATATATTTATCTTGCTAAGTTGGTTTGTGAAAGTGTTGTGTCCGTGCATATTTCATAATACTTTTTTTGAGAGGCGATTAATCGTTATGAATTTTTATTTACAGTTTAATAAGTATCCGTACGGAAATTATACTTTGCACATTTGAAAATTTATTAGTTAATTTTTTATATCCCCTAATCGCAGTACTGGCTATCACCTATCCAAACTATAAACACTAAGGTGCATTCTGTTTACCCTTTCATCCTACTACCCGTTCAGATTATACGCCTATGTAAAAACTACACTAATATACTAGGGGTTAGTAATGTTACATTTAGAGGAAGTGTACCTTAATTTGCGTGGAGGGGGTGGAAAACCATTTAGTAAAACCACCCTAAATACACCCGACAGGGATCAAGTCTGGTTACACCGAAGCGGGTCAGTCTCACATTGATGGATTAAATTATGGTCTTATATTAAAATCTTTGCCAAAATGGAATAATACAAGGTGAGTTTGCTACGTTACAAGGTAGATGAAAGGTACATTACGAGTAGTGTACATTTTAAGGTAATACATTAGTAACCTATATGACAATTTAGCCCATGTAAAATACGATCAAACCTTATACATATAAATGAGAACCAAACAATGGTTCCCATGAATTAAGAGTAAAGATTATTATTGTACATATTTTTGTATTGACACGTTCAGCTTAAGATATATTAACAGAATAATCTAGTGTGGTAGGTATAATGGAGGTGATTGAAATTAAATGAACCAGCATTCGACTGGGTAGAGGGTTGAGAGCATCTTCACAGCAATAAACCTCAGTGCAACCATCCAGAGTTTGAAATCGAATCCCAGCCTCTCAAGTCAAAAGTCGGGCACGCTGGTCCACAACGCTAGTGATATGATAGCTGCATATATATCCCTGTTAACAACAGTGGTGACCGAACGGTCAAAGGTGGTGGTTTTCAACTTGAGGTTTGTGAGCCTATTCGGGATCGAAGCAAGTTTTGGGTGGGGTCGCAATACTTGTTGAAGTTATATCGGTATGTTTTATTTTTAAAGTGATTATACCTAATGATTATAGTAGACTTCGGTGGTCTTGGGGTAAATTTTTCGCCGCAGGACTCCAATGTTTGTGGGTTCAAACCCAGTTAGGGTTGACGGATTTTCTTGAGGGATAACAATCCATAGCACAACTTTCTTCCGAGGGAAATAAAGCCATCAGTCCCATGTAGATAATGGCATGTGATAGAATCCTGGGAAGGTGTGTAAAAATACGCTTCCTAGCAAAATTGGTAGTCCCTTTCACACTTACTTATATCAATTATATTGTGCTAATAAATTTAGTCGGTTCAGAAAGTGCATGTTAAATAGCTCAAATAAATAATATATAGGGATTATAGGAAGGTACAAAATTCAAATATAAATGAAATCGTTTGAAATAATTATAAAAACTGTTAAAATACTGGTGACCTGGCGGTCTAGGGGTAAGGTGTCAGACTTCTATGCTGGCGGCCGGGGTTCAATCCTCGGTCCCGGCACAAATTTATCTGATTTCCAAACCCTTCCTTCACCAGTGACAAAACATCTTGTGAATGTGGGGAATGCCAGGCCTCCACCGTGGTTCGGATTCCACGTTAAACTGTAGGTCCTCCATTTCATCTCACAATCACCCTACCATTACACATTAGCGTAAGTGCGTATAAGCCGAACGGGTAGTAAGACGCGGTGCTAATAATAATAATAATAGTGTTAAAATACTGTTTAAGTTCCCTTTGGTTACTCAACCATGACAGGTGCTTGTTTTGGTATAGTTTGCAGTTTTAGTCTCGTGTTTAGGCGAATGATGATGCTAACATAGCTACCAAAATACCGGCCTGGCTCGTTTGTTCTCTTTTAAAATAACTTATTCGCATTCGTATGATTACTATACAGCACTTCTTGGTAGTTAAATTGAACACGTTGACAGAACGTCAATCTCGTTTGGTTTGTCGGTGATTAGGTCATGATCCAAATTCCTGCCAGTTGTTCTGGGGGTGATTTCTTACTAAACAGTTTCCCCTTTCTCCATTCACGCAAATTAGGGTACATTTCTTATCAATTATACCTACCCCACAAGTGTAACTTAATGGGGACAGCCTTAACGGGTAGTAATATTCAATATAAGTAATAATTTAAAATCTTCTTTGGTGGCCGCATGGTCTAAGACGTCTATTTCACATTAGACTAGACTGCCGATGATAGGAGGATCGGGATTCAAATCCTGGTTGAGTGTCCTTAAGGTGGCTTTCCCTAAGTGGTTTTCTACTTTCCCTCCAAGAAAATGTGGGTACATATTTATAAATTCAACCATTCTCTCTCCTAACACATTAGCATAATTAGTACATACCCGTATAATCTAAACAAGTAGTAAGACGAGGAGCTAATAGTAATAATAATAATTTTAATACAATTAATTTAAAAACTATTATATGAGTGTTTGTAGGCTATCAAGAAGTCTCGATTGTCTAAAAGACAAAAATTGGAGTCTAACCATGAAAAAGTTGTAAACTACTAGTACAAAACAATAGACTTTAGTATAAAGGATAGATCTGAACATGAATCCCACCAGATTAACTAAGATAATTTACACATTCTCTTTTCAACATGGTTTTTCCATGCTAATGTTGAAGCATATAATGCTTATCTACCCTACTCATCCCAACTATTGAGATAAATTT
This sequence comes from Timema douglasi, assembly GCA_901482245.1. NCBI lineage: Eukaryota > Metazoa > Arthropoda > Insecta > Phasmatodea > Timematidae > Timema > Timema douglasi. The sequence continues at coordinate 27,862 of CABEEJ010007418.1, read as the reverse complement.
GTTAAATATCTCTTGCGTTAAACGTGGCACTAAATAGAAAAAAAAAATATTAAATTTTCCCAGTTACAACACACAAGGTAGTTTGATCTAACACCTTAGATTGGTTGGTAGAATGTATGTATACTCAGCTAAGGGTCCCGAGTTCAATTTCTAGCATGGCCGGAAAGTTAATAATTGGTCAAATATGGGTTTCTCCTTTCACAGTGATGAATTAACGGCCGTTAGCTCGATGTTCTAGATTTAAATTAGTTTATAAGTCGTGTGGTTATTCAGAAAGTGCACGTTAATTAACTTGGATAAATTAAATGAAAATTAAAAGTGTTAGGCTCTTAGATATATAACCCAATTCAAACCACCACGTTTTTTTTTGCCAATAAATATACATATTTCACCGAGAATCATAAGTATATTCACCTTTACCTCCCCCGCGTTGTCTGCTGCTAGAAGAAATAAATGTAAGATTAAAAAGATATGTGACTTATGCACTATCTAAAAGGTAAGTACTTAGATAAATTGAAGATAATACAAACTCTCTTAATTAAAATAGATTGTATATTGGACAGGTGTGTAGAATACTAATAACTTAAGGGGAAACGCTGAGATAGATGTAATATTAAACAGGGATGTAGCCTACCTATGAACCATCTGAAACAGAAGTAATGTCCTTGAGGTCTGTATTCATTCCCTGAATGGTTTTATATCCCTCTCTCCACATCATTCTGGAAAAAGTCCTCAAAATTATATTTTCTTACTCCTTTCCTGATCAGTGCAATTATACTGGTCAACCTCTGATGGTGTAAAAAAGCAAAATAACGTGTTTTTTTATAATTTGTATTTGCAAAACTTTGTGTTAGCTCTCATCAAATAAGGTTGAATTTCAAATTATACTAATCAAGTAAATTTATCTTATATGTATACACATGATGCCACCAACCTGTTAAAACTAAGTTTCTCCTACGTCATAGAAACGTGTTCAAAAGGTGTTAAAGAAAGAGAAGGAAAAAATCTACGTTCGTCAGAAGCGCAAAATCTTCTTCCTATTAGTTCTAAATCATTTACCAAAACTTAATTCCGCGTACGGTAATTTACTTACAAATAATTGGGTAGTTTCGGGTAAACACATTAAATTCAACTTTGCCACTACGCGATGTGGAGTAGGTGAAGATATTAGAAGGTTAAGTAAGTTTGTTGGGGGGAAAAAATAAACTCGAGATGAGAAGGAAAGGGGTTGTTGATAAACGAAGAAACTTCTTGAAGTGAAGTCAAACACCTTTCAATTCCGTCTTATTTACTTTCCGACGCGGGGTTGTCTGTAAATCGCAAGTGTTGGTTTAAGTAGGTAGATAACGATAAAATTAAGAATTCAGCTACCATCCATGAACTAGTGCCAGCAACGAGCAGTACTTGCGTCAAATAGTTTAATTTTGGGTATGGGTTTTGTTCCATTACTACAGTAAACACAAATTAATTGTGCATTTTTATTAGTCAACATTTTACAAAACATTCTAAAATTTTAAATCTTTAATAAGGAGTGGACAAATATATGTTTTCATTAGTGCTTTGCATCCTACTAACCATACGGGCTATCTCAGTGGTTCTCAAACATTTTTTTTTAAATTATACACCTTGGTAAAGGCAAAATGTCTAATGTACCCCCCATAATAAAGTTTCCCCAAATGACAAATAGCAGGTAAATAAAGAAGAAATTTTTTTCAGTCACTTCGAAAATTCCCCACCACGTTTGGTTCTCTTGACATTTTGCAAAATTTTCTTTGAGAACTGCTCATGTACCCCTTGAAAATCTCTCACGTACAGTGTCTCTTGGGGTATGCTTACGCCAGTTGGAGAACCACTGGGGTATCTGATTATTTACACTAATGTGGTAGGAAATAACTAAGGTAAATTTTCAAAGAGACGTACTTCATATGCTTGGAGGGAGAGCGGAAAACTATTTAGGCAGTATAACCTGTAAGGGATTCAAATACTGAATTCCCAGTCACGGGTAAACAAGACCAGACTAGTTTGATGCCATAGCCTGTGTAATCAACAGCATAAAATAACGACTAAAATAGTAAGTCTGTGAACAGTAGCCTGGAACTCAATATTTAAAAAATCCTAAGCACATCATGTTAAGAGTTATGTTATGTTCCAATCGTTAATACAGAATTAACATTCCTCTTTGGATTTAAAATTAGAATATTACCTAAAATTTCATTTTGGATTTAAAGTTAATATATTTGCTTTCTTGTGAGAAAGTATTATGTTCGTCAAAAAATCTAATTCAAGCTTTTGATGGATATTGAAATTTTCTTACCAATTTCATTGAACCCGAAAAGTGTTTTTTGCTATGCCGTCTGTTTATATTATTATATCTCCGATTATGTTCGTATCTCCACAATTATTTGAGATATTAAATAATATATCATTGTAAAGTTGTATTACTATTAAAAATAAAATACTTTGATTTATAAAATATTTTTATAAATTCAATAGTCTCTTAGCTATTTCTCAATATATATACCCACATATTTTTAATAAGGTCTGGGGAATTGATTGTCAGGTTACCTGGTGGTCTAGGGATAAGTTATCAAAAGACTTCTGCGCTGGAGATCCGGGGCTCAATCCTCGATCCCGGCACAGATTTATCTGATTGCCAAACCCTTCCTGACAGGACGTGTATTAATCACAACTTGTGAATGTTTGGAATGCCAGGCCTCCACCGTGGTTCGAATCCCACGTTAAACTGTAGGTCTTCCATTTCATCTCACAATCAAAATCACCCTACCATTACACATTAGCGTAAGTGCGTACAACCCGAACGGTTAGTAAGAAGCGGAGTTGTTAATAATAATAATAATAAAATAATAATAATAATAGTATAATAATAGTAAAAAAATAGATTGTTATGCTCTTTGGTGGACACAGATGTTTTGTTTTACTTTCTCGCGATCCCTCGGGTATAGAAAGTATTATGATAGTAAAAACCAAATAGAATTCAAATTTTTTATGAATACTGACGTTTTCGGCCTACTTAACCCTAAAAGTGTTTTATGAGACGCCATCTGTCTGTCTTTGTGTGCATGTGTTTGTATCTTTGTCTAGAGCCGAAACCATTACACCGATCGGGCATTTGGAAATTATCGCGTAAAAAATAATCCGGATAGACAAACAGGCAGATGAAATGCAAATGGTAAAGTTAAAACAGAACCTCAACTTGCTCGCTCAAAAAGTAGCTCTAACTCATCTCGGTGGTCGCGTGGTCTAAGGCACTACTCTCTCAGTGGAATAAACTGACGATAACAAGGAAGATTGAGGTTTGAATCCAAGTCGGGTGTGCTATTGGTGGTTTTCCCACAGTAGTTTTTCACCTTCCCTCCGCACAAATGTGCTTATATTTCCTCTAAGCCTTCCTAATCTTTAAAACCATTAGCTTAATTGGTTCTTGAGCGTGTAAACTTAATGTGTATTAAGATGCAGTTCTAAAAAAAAAGGCTCTAAAGAAATATAGAAGGCTTTAGAAAAAGTAGATTCACAAGACCAAAAAAAGCGGTTTAAAAAAATAAAAAGACCAACAGTCTAGCCTCTTTTTTTTCTTAGCACCGCGTCTTACTACCCGTTTGGGCTATAGTCTTAAGCTTATGTACTAATTACTCTAATGGTTTTAGAGATAAGGAAAACTATATTTAGAAGAAATGTACCCACATTTGTATGGAGGGAGAGTGGAAAACTATTTTGGATGGAAAATCTCAGTGCACCCAACCGAGATTCGAACCTCAATCTTCCCGTCATTGACAGTCTTACTCATATTTTACTCCTAAGAGTGTTGCCTCAGACCATGGGTTCAATGAATTGTATGTGTGGTTTATTGATAGTGATGAGGTTGAAGTTCGTATCCCAACCGGGTGGACTGATTGCATTTTGTCACGAAAATGTGAGAATATTTAATATAAATTCTACTGTTTTCATCTCAATCTCATCGGTGTAATTAAAATTAGTATAGCTCAGACTTGTAGCAAGGTGTAGTGGAGGGAAAAAGTAGGAAAATAATTAGTTATCCTATCTCCAAACGTGTACCCAAATAAAATATTTGAGTTGATTATTAATTTTTGTTTTCAAAACATTTTATGTAATTTAATTTTGGGAAAAGGGAACAGTATGTAGTACGGTAGAAGCTTAGCCACATAAGTAAATGAAAGTGTATGGACGTAACAAACTTCGCTGCTGTGTCTATGTGCGTGTGCTTATGCGCACTGTGGTGTGAACTGTTAATGTAATTAGCCCAGGTGCCATAGAGAGACTCGCCGCGTTGTCAATGTAGTACCAACCTTTCTAAACTCTTTGATCTCTGTTTCTTTTTCTATCCTCGCGTGGTTCTTGCACTTCTGTTGGGTTGGTAACTTTTCATGTGAACTCAACATCTGCTCTTCTGTCCTCTTCCCCCTCCACCCCCTTTTTTTTGACACTGTAGGTATACTTCATGACTTGTGGTTTTTAGGGTGTATTCAAATTAAAGAAAATAAACTAGCCTTCCTTTTTTAAACGAAAAAAATATTCATTTAAGGTATTCTGTTCAGAAGGTGATGGAATAGAATAATTTTGAAAGCTGTTATTTTTAGCGACTTTGAATGCTTTGAAAGCCTGGTGGTTAAATTAAACTTTTTATTTTCTCCTTTCTAAATTCTTAGGGTAGATAAATTAAAATATATTTAATGTGATTGGCAAGATCAAAGACATGGCTAGGTCAACGTATCCACAAAATGTGTTCTTTTTGAGCGTAGACTCCAATCAATTTGAGTTGGTTCAAATATGTTTATATTATATGTCTTATTTTTATTAAATACTTACCCACTCCTGTGGCAATATGGTCTAAAGTGCTGCTCTCACAATTTACTACATTGAAGATGGTGGAGAGATTGAAGTTCGAATCTCGGTTGAGTTTATTGAGGGTGTTTTATTATAAATAATTTTCAACTCTCCCTCCATAAAAATGTGGCTACACATCCTATTAGTTTTACCTTTTGCTTCCATAAAACCATCATCGTAATTAATATATAAGCGTATAACCCAAACGGGTGGGAAGACGCAATGCAAAAAAAAAAAAATCAGACTGATTAATTTTTTTTTTTTCCCATTACGCATAGCAAGTAGACTATATGGTAATTTCATTTATTTAAGGAATTTAGCATTCATCTACTGAAACAACTGATTATACATATCACCACACGATGACGTATAGATAAACTTTATTCTAGAACAAGCACAATATCCAGTCTCCAACCAGTAAATCATCACTATGAAAGAGAAACCCCCATTTCACTAATGATACATTTATGCGTACGCCAGGAATTGATCCCAGGACACTCAGCTCAGTAGAGAGACAGGTTACCCATTGAGCTAAGGTGTTGAGACATATAAATAGTCAATGCAGGAATAGAACACTAATATTTTATACAAATATAATATATTTTATGCCATAGTACAAATGCATTGGCAAAAAATAACAAATTTACTTTATAATTGTTATATATAATTCAAAGATGATAATATCATTCAATTTCCATTTTACACTTTTAATTTCTGATTTCAATATATACTGCTTTAGGGAATGAACAAAGTAAGAACTTTAGATCAAACGGGGCCTCTCCTTTGTATGTTTTTAAAATTTGAAATTTCTGGAAGCATTCAGGATGTATAAGCTTTCAGTATTTAAAAAAAAATTAGCATTAGTCAGGTAGGACTTGCAAAATCAATGCAGAAAGGAAATGATTCACTTTTTAGTTATTTAATATATGACAAACCATTGTATTTTTCAGAACAAAGGTACCAAATTTGATACATGTAGCATACATATTATATTTCCCAAGAGATTTATCAAAGTGGAAAGGTTTCAATCAGGATTCTTAATGGAAAATATGCCCATGTAGTTGACAAGGTATGCAGTTATTGTAAAAAGTGTACCTTAATATATAATCAATCAATAAGGCCCGTATTTTGGACATGTCAATTTTTTTTTACATCACAGACAATACTCATGTGTTTATCAATTCGGTTCATGATTATATGATTTTGAACATTTGTATAGGTCTTTTTATGTGTGCTCCCTTTTTGGGTCATTTGTAGTGTATTAATCAGATTGCAAGAGTTTATTTGTTTAGGTGGGATACAAGGGAACGCGAGGAAAGATTAGTGTTTTCGCAGTTTTTATGCCAAAATAAATTAAACATCGTTCTATTACAAGCATATAATTATTTTTTTTTCACATAGTGACCTCACAATTTCTTGAATACCCGTTAAGGGTGTTCTGGAATTTAATTACAACTTTTTTCCTCATTTAAAAAGTTTGTTAGATAATGCCACCATGCTCATGACAGATATTCAACCACTATTGATATAAAAATGTGAATAAAATTAAATCATATGTTTGTACTGGAGCAATATTTGATTTATTTTGGCCCTAAAAAAATGTATTGCCATAAAAACTGAAAAAACACTGGCCTTTTCTCGCATTCCCTTCCATCCTACCTTGAAAGGTTTCTCATTGCATTTTTTTTTAGTTTCCATTTATAACGTTCATTTTTGATCTATTCATTTCGATTTTTTTTGTTTACATTTTTAGGTCTTTTTGATGAATTTGACGTCTGTATTGGATCATTTTAGGTCATCAAAATCTGGGCCCTGGTTATCACCCAGTCTGTTATCATTTTAACATTCGTTATTAGTATTTGACTATTGTTATCAGATAAATGAGTTCTACTGAATGAGAAGGAAGATTCTCTAAGTATAGTTTAATAAAATAATAATCCACGCCAGTGAAATCAGTTTATTATACTTCATAGGTTATTAAAATCGCTGTTATATTACATGATAATGATCATTTTGATCACTTTCTGGTCAAACATTTTTGTTTCTTAGAAAAACTGCATGGAGTGATCCCACAGGCGAGCTATACCGGCCGAGTGGCCGCCATCGTTAGCCACGATAGTGCCAACAAACACTTGCGAATAGAGGGTGTAATATTGTCAGCACAACGAGCCCTCCATTCGTTAATCACAGTTTTCTAAACAAGAGCTACTAATTATGTATTCAAGTAGTTCCTCATTTGTCCTCACGGGGCTGAGTTTGACCACGTTCCAGATCCATTGCTTCACAGAAAATTTTTGGAAGCGTGGGGATCGAACCCAGAACCCCTAAACTTATTATAGAAATAATATTATATATATAACTTTAGTCGTGGAATGTATCGGTGCTATTATGAAGGTTTGATGATGTCATAAAAAAAAGTGGTTGAGGTCTCTTCAAAAGTTATTGAGCTTTAAATTTGTAAACAAATTACAAAAAATCTTAAATGTAATTTGTATTCACTACAAACTCCGTGATTTGGAAAGCCAGAAAATTAAATTAAAACACATCTAAACAAAACACTCCGATTGAATGAAGAGAAGATAATTACGAAACATAATAATAACTAGGAGTAAAAATAGAACAAAATACAGATAAAATGGTTAAGATTAAGATTTTTTTAACTAGACATATATAAAGAAACTTAAGTAAAGTTGGTAAATGAATATTCACACACACACACAACAACAACAACAAAAATATTTGTAAAAAAAATATACGGCTGGTAAAGATAGTCATACATAGGTGATGGAGGAAACTAGGTTAGAGAAAATCCTCATAAGAGTCACAGAAAGATAGAAGTAAGAAAGTGCATTGAATTAAATACAATCAAATTTTCATTCGGAAGGGTTGTTTATAAACTATAAAAATATTTTTTGCAGCCCTAATTGATAAAATTTTATTATATTATTAGTGTTATTGTATAAGTATCTATAAAATAATATAGCTTTATATAAAATTACTTGACATATGAATACGGCAAAGCAGATCTATTAGATTTCTGATCTGTCAAATAAGGTTCTTCCTATAAACAGGGTTACCATATTTTAAGCAAGATAATTCCGGACACTTTATGAAAAATTAATTTCAATTTTAAGAAACTTATAAGTTATGCACCCCCGTATGTCAAACAAAAGTTGGTATGAAGAAATAAAAGGATATTATAGAGCCAGGAACTCAATCAACAAAATAGTTAAAATATTGAAAAGTAGCTTGTGTGCATGGTGCAGCAAGTCTATTGTGAAGATGATGTGGATGGCTGGGTTTCTTGTTTCTGTTTCATTCCTGTAGGTTATATTTTTCATTAAACAGTATTTTCCTTAAAAAAAACTGTTGGTTGGATTTTACATGATCATAAAAATCACTTCAAGAATATTTGGAATTAACTTTCACGTTTAAAAGTTCCTTAACTATTGACATCTATAGTCGAAATCTTTCTTGTGGCCAAATTTTGCTCATAGTTGAGAAAATCTTTTCAATTCGAGCTGGGTGTACTTCGTAAATTCTACTAACTTGACTATATTTTTGAACTTACACAAGGTTTACAATGCGTGTTAGTGAAATTACACACCAATATCACAAGAATTACCTAAAAATACCCTTCAACGAGTAAAATTTATTAGTAAGGTTTAATGTTTGTTTTTTCTTGTTTTTATAAATTAGTAATTTATTCGTCTTAAACTTTTACAGCCACTCATTTAAAATTCCCGTACTTTTCTTAATTTTGGAGACAGCTCCGAACGTAATTACAAATCCCAGACATCTGGAAACCCTACCTATGAACGTTAGATTGTTCAAGAAACTGTCCAGAGTACGTGTCCAAGTGAACGGGGCGGTAAATAGCTATCGGGGTGGTAAAATAGGTCCAAGGGAGAGAAAATTTGTCGGAGATAAAGAGATTGAGTGTTTCAAACAAAAGCGAGAATAACAATTCTCCATCAGTTTAATATAACTACCCTACGAAACCTCTAACAAGTATACAGTGTATGTTGTTAGGATGGAGGGGAGGATTTTAGGAAGCCACCCTCTAGCTACGCCAGGTGTTGAGGTAGAATAACCCGCGACGCAGGGAAAGGGGGAAGGAAGGGATGTAGCCAAGACAACTTTGGACGAACTTTGTTTACGAGGAAGATGGTGGGGTTAGAAAGGGGGTAAGAGGTGAGGTAATTTCTCTCTAACGCTGGGCTTTAAAGGCCTATATAGTTTCTTGGCTATAAGTTTTAGTGTTCGTGCGTGTTCTGCAATGGATTTTCTATCTTTCTCTTGAATATAAATGACCCTTAATGAGTAGTGAGCTGTGGCGTGTGTGTGTGTGTGTGTTTGTGTGGGCGTCAGTTCTACACCGCTAGGAATTATGGGAACGGTGTAAAATGTGTGTTGCGGTATCGGGGTGAGGTTAAGGCGAAGGGGTATAGTAGTAAGCAACGCGGGAGATGTATTACTGGAACAGACCATGTTACCGGGTGATCAGTAGCAGCCCTTGTCTTTTACAGGGCTTGTGGGGGGAGATCGGGGGAGTCAGAGGGTTTTTTTCGGGGGGGGGGG
>CABEEJ010007418.1:0-18411 GCA_901482245.1 Timema douglasi | reverse complement strand
GGGGGGGGGGGGTTAAGAGAATCGCCTTCCCGTTACCTCGTTAGGGCGTAACCGTTGGCTCAAGAGGTAACGTAAGGGCTTTTTTTTTTTGTTTCTTTCCCTTTTCCTCTTCGCCTTTTTGAAGACTATTCTGGGTCATGAAATTTTTGAAAGTAAAATAAAGGTGTATGAGAAGACAATTGGGGGTGTTCCTGCAATGTAATGGCATATTGCATGTTTTGTTGAAGACCTGTTTTTTATTGACAAGTCATTATTCAGATGTAAACAAAAGACAATTAATGTAGATAAATTGTATTTGTTTTGGATGACCGAGTGTATCTATTTTCAAAAGTCCTCTGTTTTTATTAAATTTATAAGATTCTTTAATTTAATGAACTAACTGATAAAATTAACAAGCTACATATTAAATATTATTCCCGTGTTCCACATCTTACTACCCATACTGGCGACCCCAATATACATATTGAGTAGGGAATTGGTAAGCTAAATTATTATTATTATTATTATTATTAGCACCGCGTCTTACTACCTGTTCGGGTTATACGCACTTACGCTAATGTGTAATGGAAGGGTGATTATGAGATGAAATGAAGGACCTACAGTTTAACGTGGAATCCGAACCACGGTGGAGGCCTGGCATTCCTTGGTAAGCTAAAATTATTTATAACCAACATTTGTGTTAAAGGAAAGTAGAAAAACATTTAAGAAGAACAAAATACTTATATACACATGGCTGAAACGTCAACAATAAACAATACCAAAACAGATTGACGCCATTACGCGTTTCCACAGACTCGGTCCATGCCACTGTTTGGATCAATAACAATCGATCTCAGCATCAATCGTCTTTCATCTATAAACCTTTTAGAAGAGCACTTAAAGCTCAATACAGGTTGTGATGAATATTAAACAGGGGATACAGTAAACAATAGGAAACAAGTGTTAGTTAAAGTGTTTAGGCAGGTATGTGAAAAAGTATCGATACTTTACTAATATCGATATTTTCCTTTAGGTACTTTAGGTACTTTAGGTCTGTTTAGTAAAATGAGTATCTCCCTCTGTTCCTTCGCCATTCTTCCTCCTGCACTCTCTTCCACTCTCCTCCTCTCACTTGCACACTTGCTGCTATCTGTTCCTCCCGTCTCTTCCTTGGTCATCCCTGTGGTATACTTTGGTTAAATAATTATAATTTTCAGCGTTTAATTAAATGTGAAAATACAATAATTAGGATTCAAAATTTGAAATGATTATTACTAGATTTAAAAAAAATTCAAGATTAAAATTTCAATACCGATACTTATTGTTTTCGATACTTTTCTTTCGATACTAGTATGGTATCGATATTTTTCTTCCGATACTTTTAATGAGTACAGTATCAATACTTTTCTTTCGATACCACATCCCTATGTTTAGGACCATATGTATAAGTTTGGGAGGATTTAAACAGTAGATATTCTCGCACAGCACCCTCTCCACCCCTCCACCTTTTGAACAAAGATACGCCTCATCCCCTTTTACGCTCCTTTAGGATCTCCTTTCTCCCCTTTATGGCTAAAAATAAGGAGAGTGTGGTCACTTTAATTAAATTAATTACACCATCAACCTAACCTCTGACGTGCTGATAATGCCCTATTACCTCCCCCTCTCTCCCCCACTCCCTCAATCTTACCCATCCTTAATGTGTAGGATTCTTAGTTTAGATACAACATGACCCGTTCTCGTAGATCAGTGGTAAGGGGATCGAATCTATTTCGTAAATTACCCCCAGTGAATCTTGGATGGCTCTTAAAATAATTATTGACCCTATACAAGAGGTTTTTTTTAAAACAAACGGTACCCACACTAGTGGTCCCATGATTTAAGACGTAAAGTTATTTATAAACTTGACTAATATTGAGGTGAAGATTATGTTTTGAGCATTGATTGGTGGTACCAGAGTAGACATCGAGTTAACCATACAAACAAACCCATTTAAATTCTACAACCATTTTGAAAACTACAGGAATAAGAAATAAATAAATAAATACATCCTTGAAGTCAAATTGATTATAAATACAATATTTATTTCTGAGTACTGCTTAGTTTTTAAAATAAATTAATATTGCCAATAACCAGGCGATTGAGGTTTGTAATCCCAACCGGGTGTATTGAAGCTGCTTTTCCAAAATGGTTTTCCACGCAAATGCAGGTACACTTCCTTTAGATTTAACCTTCATCATCCCTAAAGCACTAGCGTAGTTAGTATGTATGCGTATAATCTGATCAGGTAGTAAAACGTGGTGCTAAAAAACAAAAATAATAAATAAATAACAATATATTAAAGTCAAATTGACTGGAAACACAATATTTTACCGACATAGTGCTTAATTCCTATTAAAATGTAAGTAATTACACTGGGAATACATGTGTGAAGAGCGAGGTGAGCTAGCTATTCTCGTGATGTCCCCAATATTTGTTCCAGTCTATATCAACGCAAAGATTAAACGTAAACTAAAAGATAGCAGGCACACCAAAGAGGAGTAAATGCTGATCATTATTTCTTCCTTGCCTCTATTCCAACCAAGTGTATGGCTTGTTGGCGACAGTGTTCAGTTGAAAAATAACAGTTTTGTTTCTCCTAAAATTACAAAAAGACTTATCAAATATCTTAAAAACTTTATGTTGTGAGCCTTTCAAAAAATTACTGTATTAGTTAGAGGAAGGTTAATTTCACTATGCCTAGTCTCTTAGCTCCATAAATATGCTTAAGAAGGCGTTGAAAATGAGCTAATTTCACATATTCACATTCCTTTATATTAATAAAATTCAAAATATAGGGTTAAAAAGGAAAAACAGCCATTTTGGGATAATTTTACTTTATTTTAACTTGAACTGTATTTTTAAATAGAAAAACTCTGTTAAAATATTGCGTCAGAGCTAAACGTCTTCACGGCAGCTTCTCGCCTACAAAGTGGCCCCCTTAACATAACTATGCGCTGTCAAATATTGCACATATTGGGCGTTAAAATCCAACAGCTTTTGGGAATTGACCCATGTCAAAGAAAGAGTACAGATCTTGTTCACCAATTTCACTTGCTCGAATTTTCCAAACTATGCAAACATTCCAAAATTCTATGTTTCCTTGACGTTTATAAAAAGAAGAATAGGTTTGCGTTGCATGATTAATTTGTTATAGTTTTTACTTTCTCTCGACTCCTTGGAGAAAGAAGTATTGTAATAGTTAAAAAATAATTGAATCGAGATTTTTGTTAAATGTAGAAATTTTATGACCCCTTGAAACTGAAAATATTGTTTTCGCGATGGCGTTTGTCTGACTGTGTGTTTGTATCTTAGCCTAGAATCTAAATCATTTTGCCGATTTGGATGAAACATGATATCTAGGGTTTTCATAAGATTCCCCCGAGGGATTTTTGGGATTAAATATCAAACCCCTAAAATCAAGGATAGTTCGCTGAAGGATAAAGAGAAAAGAAATTGACTTTCTTCAAATCCGCTCTAACGATTTTGATTAAAATATTGTATCTATGTATTTCTTAGAATTGGAAATAAAATGACCACCCTCCGTTTCCTATAAAATTTACTTCAAGGGTAGTTTACATTAGTTGCAGAAGTTTCCAAATTTGATCATCTCTCTGCAACCAGTTTAGGACATTAGATAGATCATCATTGTAATGTTGTAATATTATTCAAAATAAACATATTTTATTTAGAAAATATTTTTATAAAACCAATAGTTTTAGAGCTATAAGTATATATACTATGGGGCTCTTTGAGAATTAAAATTGATTGCTATGCTGTTGGGCTGACAGAGACTTTAGTCTTTACTCAATATTTATGTATTATTATTATTATTATTATTATTATTATTATTATTATTATTATTAGCACCGCGTCTTACTACCCGTTTGGGTTATACGCACTTACGCTAATGTGTAATGGTAGGGTGGTTTGAGATGAAATGGAGGACCTACAGTTTAACGTGGAATCCGAACCACGGTGGAGGCCTGGAATATTTATGTAAAAATGTATATTATTTCATGTATGCTCTTTGTGGATTGTTTCTGCAATAATGTATTACTGAGTATAATTTCATTTCACAAATATTGAGTTTTAGTAAATGTTACTAGATTGAGATAAAAAAGAGAAATTCTGTGTGGTGCACTAAGTTATTTATTTATTTTGTTTTGTATAAAACTACCTTAATTAATTATATTGAAAACTCACTTTGCACGTGTGATTATTGTTCTTTTTAGGGATATATTTGCGCTCCCCCCACAACTATCCTTCTATTATTTTTTAACTATAACACTTGTTTTAAACAACGTAAAACTTTTCAATGAGTTCCACGCCACTCCTTTAGTTGCTTTAATAAGGTATAAAGGAAGTTTTGCGGCAAACTTTTAAGATTGTAATTTAGCGACAATCTTATAATCCGCTTCTCATCTCTCTTTAGCTTTTGTTTTTATCAACTTGTTTACTAATATGGTATAATTACAGTTGAAAAGTTGAAATCTGAGAAGAAGGGTTTCGCTGATAGAAGGGGGTTAAAAGGATAAACTCGAAGTTTTCTAATACTTGAAATACTTTTAAGGGAAGTTTTCGTTTTCTCTTTCTTTTCGGGCGATTGAGAACGAATTTAATAATTTTGGTTATTAAATTTAGGAGAAAAACTATTCTATAAGTTTTTTTCCAAAACTAATAAAAGGAAAGTATGGAAATAAAATTAAAAAACAAATGTACGTTACTCGTCAAAAGCAGTTTAGTCTACTGCGATAACAGCCACTAAGACCAATCGGCAAATGAAGTGGGTGAGTAGTTTATTATTCCCTTGTTTTCAAATGACGGAATTTTAAGTGACAAGCTAGAAAATTTCGAAAACTACTAAGAGCATGATGATTAAAATGGCCACATTCAAAAATCCTCATTCTCGTCTTGGTTGGTTTGCTGATGACAAAGTGGTTGAGGATTAAATCCCTGCTTGTGGTATTCAGTTTATTTTTTTCTAAAGAGTTTTCCACTCTTCCTCCGCGTTAATTCGGGAATATCATTCTACCTCCCTCGTGCTTCATTCCTCATTAGTTAAGTAATATAACAGTTCTGGCAGGTAGTAAGCATGAAGAAAGGAAAAAATAATTTTGCGATTGGCATACCTGAGTCCGGTGGAGGTGATGCATGTACCCGATTTTTTTTAACATTTAAAAGCAGTTTAGCCACAGGAATCAAAGGCAGAGGTAAGATTTCGAATAACGAACTGTATAAGTAAGGATATTAAATTAAAATAATTAAAAGGGAAATTCAAATTACTGCAATACATTTTTTAATATCATATCCAAGCTCTTCATTCTTGAAAAAATAAGTTTGGTCATCACTAGGATCAAGATTTAATGGCATGTATTTTTTTATATAGTTAATCACAGACAGTGTTAAAGCATAATATAAATTCTGTTCATGTTCCACTGGTTGTAGGCATGTTTTTATTTGGTAAATTTTTGTAAGTTTTTTAATTTTTAGATCATATATTCTTGTTTTGCAGGATTTTAAACACTAACTTTGAATAAGTTTATTTTTTAATATATTGATGTTTTATAAATGCATGAATACTCAAACACTCACTTTTTTCCACCATAAGATTGTCAAACTAAGAAAATAATGTAATTTTCAAATTAATTTGTACAATTTACTTGCATGGTTGGAAAGGTCACGGTGAGAAATTTAAATTAAATTGAAAAGGGTTGTGTTTTGAGAGGATATCTATTACTTCTAGGCAGGCCTACTGTATTTCTTAATCACTGTTTATCTTAAGAGTGTAATAATTGTGAAAGTATTTTCATTTCATGGATATTATTTAGTAATATTTTATTCTTTAAAAATTAGTTATGTGTTTTTGTTTATAATTTCTAATTACTTTTGATCAATTTTAAGTAATGTTTTAAATTTCTTAATGAAACGTTATACTATTTTTTTTATGTTATCAACATCTGGTCCACATTCTCTTTTTGAAAATATATTTTATTTTCAGAAAGGGTCATCACTTCGGTAGAAATGTTCGCGCTCTATAAATTATGTTTGTCTTTAATTTAAAATCAATTTATTTGACACATTGGATCACTCGGAATCGTATCTATTTACTTAGATAAGGGTACCGGTTTAAATTCAAGGTCAGGCTGAAAAATGTATCAGTTATAAAACAGGGTTTCCCCGATATTACAGTGATAAATTTACTGCTGTAGTATTGGGTATTTCTGCTCTTTACTAACGCTATTATTTAAAACTAGATGTGGTGATATAATCAGTCGGTTTAGAAAGTGCATGTTCAATACTTATAATAGTATATATATATATAAAAATCTTAGTTTCCTTCCGGCTGTGATTTCTAAATGAGTCTAGAGGGCAAGATAATATAAAAAAGAGAGAGTTGTTTAAGCCGTGGGTGGGTTAGTTGGTAGGGTGGCAGGGGGTTAGCTTTGCATAGAGGGTAAGTGGCGGTGTGTCTGTTAGGGCCATATTGTACGGTAATATAAGGATGGATCATCATCTAACCAGGATAATATACCATCATAATCTTCTGCAGCTTTATAATAGCGGTCTTTAGGGGTAACTTCTTCGAGACTATATAGGTTTCAGACCATGCACATAGGGATTACCGTAAAAAAAGAAATCCCACCCTTTCCCATCTAATTCTCTCCTGTGTATGGGTCACGATATATGGAGGAATACACTTTTTTTATTAGTGTTTTCTTTCTCCCTATTTCAGCTCATTTATTTCCCCCCCACCCACTCCACTCACTTTTAAACACTTTTTTTTTCCGTCGGAAAGCGTGAAAGAAAGCTGAGAGGAAAGGGAACAGAGTTTGTAATTGGTGTGCAGCTCCTCGCTTCTAAGGTTCCCAAGATTTACAAGTCTACTTACAGATGCGGGCTGGAAGCCAGTCAGTGGGATGTCCCCTCCTCCCCCCGCCCCTTTGAGTGTCCTTTTTTTTTAAAAAAAACACGTTTTTTCATCCCGCTATCTCTTTCTTGGTCAACCATTTCCCAATGCCCCTTATTACCAATCGCAACCTTTTTACTCTGGAAATTCAAACGTTTGTTTAAGTCATATCAAACGTATGTTTTTATTCAAAATGGTTTTTGAAAGTTGTATCATTATTTAATAGGAAATGAATCAGAATAAAATAATATTCTATCATTTAAGCAATGTTGTGACTGCATCATCAAATGAATCATTGCTAACCATGAGTCGATTCATATAAAAAAAAACTTTTGTAAAGACTACCATAATATAACGGGGAAAAATCTTTATTTTTTTACTATCAAACTAATTTTGTAGTCAACATTTAATTTGTTATAGCCTGTACAAAACTGTTTTTATTGTGTAATATTTACGGTGTACTTTTAAATAATCTATTAATATATTCTGACAAATCATTAATGTCTAAGTTGACTCTTATCTTAATGATTCTTGTATAATATAACCATTTTTATATTACATTTAATTATTTTATATAAATTTGTTTTTATCACATTTTATTGAGAATACGTTGGTATGTACTGTACGATGTACACTCAGTCAACTCTGAAATATTCAGATCAATTTTATTAAAAATAGCCTTATCTGCCAGCTATAAAAATTACTATAATATATACTTTCACCTATTCATACGTCATGCTATACATATTAAATGTACGCTAGGGGATATGACAATCGTTATACAGTATATATATATATATATATATATATAAACACAAATGAATGAGGTGACCTGATGGTCTAGGAATAAGGTGTCAGACTTCTGTACGGGGGTCCGGGGTTCAATCCTCATTCCCGGCACAAATTTATCTGATTACCAAACACTTCATTCACCTCTGACAAGACGTGTATTTGTCACAAATTGTGAATGTGGGGAATACTAGGCCCCCACCGGGGTTTGGAGTTAAACTGCAGATCCTCCATTTCATCTCACAATCACCCTACCATTACACATTAGTATAAGTACGTATAGCCCGAACGGGTAGTAAGACGCGGTGCTAATAATAATAACACAAATGAATGACTATCATAGCCCCTCGTTTTATTTCCTGCCCGTTTACAAGTTAAGTTTAGAATCCCTTATAGCATCTTGATCACCTCTGTGATAAGATGTCGCCCTGATTGCGAACACGTGGGTACCTGGGGAAGATTATCTGCTTTTAACATATGAGGAGGAGTCTATCTTGTGGACACGCCATGTTTGCTATGCCAACCTAACCTTAATTTGATAATATTATCGGCCCACGGTTGCGTAGCAAACCATTCAACCTTCTCAGTCTAAATGTTAACTAAATTACAAACACGAATATTTCTAGGTTAGGTTTGATTAGGTTAGGCTAGACTTGGTCAGGTGGAAAGCCCCAGAGGGTGGCGGGGGCCGCCAGTAACCCCTGCCACTCGTGTCACCACCCTCACGTAGGAATTCCTGTTGGTTACTCTCTTTCTTGTGCGTAGTAAAAAAAACTAGTGGCTTAGCATGAGTTGATAGGAAAGATGAGGGTGGCCAAAAGGAAAAGTATCACTCTTGACCAAAAGTGAAAATGGAACACAGTAATGGAATTGTAAATATTGACGAATCTAAGATGGGGTTGAAAGGAGTGTAACTAAATTAAGGTCACAATTTTTGTAGGTTTTACAACAAATTACCTCTTCTTTTTTTTTTTTTTGACAAAATAAATAAAACATTGCTCCAGAAGAAACAATAATCTAGTTTCATTTGTTAGACATAGTAATCTCAAGAGTCCTTGAATATTTTTCATATGTTTCACGAAATTTTGACCTGAATTATTCATTTTATTAAAAATGTTTATTTCAAATCCAAATATGTTTATGAGAAATATTAAAGAGCTAATGATATTACTATTTTTATAAAATTAATTTAATGATATCTACTGGAGACATATTTTATTCATTTTGGCTAAAAATATTCTTTTGTTATTAAAAAATTAAAATTTGATCTTAACTCGCGTCCCCTTTCATCCCCATTGTATGGTTTGAACAAATACAAGTTTTGAAAACAAACCTTAATATGTTAAGCAATTTGAATATATTTTTCGCTTCTAATACTAAGAGTAATTAGGAAATAATCCGGCACTTCCTAAACAAGAGAGAGATATAATAATGATAAACAAGGTGTACAGTCCCCTAACTTAAGAGTTAGGCAATTAAGAGAGAACTTCCCTCAAAGCTTGGTTGAGGTTTTCAATCTGTCGAGTAATAGGGGGGAGAAGGGGAGAGTGGTTGTGTGAGAGATATTTGTCTAAGCAATTAGCTGAGTAGCAAGACATTAACTTAAGTAGTAGGCTAATCTGAATTAGACTAGGTGATTTTGCGTAATAAAGGAGCACGTATGTCTCAGACAATGACTTGGGTGAGAGGGGGGTTAACATAACTTAATAGGATCAGTTTGGGGTCTTAACGAATAAAGATCCGTATAAAGGGTGGGGCACACCTGCCCGTCTCCCATCGATTCAGCTTAAAACGTGTTTTTTTTAAATGTTTGGTACACATCGTCCGCATTGCAACATTTCGGTTCAGTAAGTATTTTTTTTATGTTGGTGCACATTATCCGTATCGCATTGTATCGGCTCATTTTTATATTGTGTTGTGTGAATATCGGGGAAAATCTTGGGAAACACTAAACACGAGCTCATACACAAATAATGACATATTTTAAGGCGTATAACCTGAACAGGTATTAAGATGTGGTGATAAAATCAATGGATGTAATTTAAGCCCCACCTTTTACTGAACTAAGATATATTAAAAGCCCTGATTGTCTTCCCTAATAATTTATTTGACACCTGAGATCAGTCAGTAGAGCATTTACCTACTGAACTAAGGGTTGTGAGTTTGATTCACATTTTAGCTAAACAAATTACTATTGGTAAAACCTGGCGTTTCCTTTCACAGTGATGAATAATAGAGATTCAGAGACTGGGTGTTTTGCCTGCCCTATAACTAAGTTATTTTGTTCATCAGTTGCTGATTAAGTCAGTTGGTTCATAATGTTCCCGTTAATCATACCTTATTAGTTAAACTTATCTTACAATTTACTCAAATATCACAAAACTACAAATACAATCTCCCAGGCAGGTGTTATAAAGGTGGTTTTTTTTTTACTAATTCACTTACCCAATCACCCTTCCCACAAATGCGGTTAAATTTCCTCTAAAATTGTATCTTCCAATCCTTATTTAACCATCGTAATTAGCGTAATCCAAAAGGGTATTATACTAAAGCATGATCCGTTTCGGTTGCCACAAGGTCCAAGGTGTCACTCTCGCAATAGACTCGGTTGCCGCATGGTCCAAGCTGTCACTCTCGCAATAGACTCGGTTGACACAAGGTCCAAAGTGTCACTCTCGCAATAGACTCGGTTGCCGCATGGTCCAAGGTGTCACTCTTGCAATAGACTCGGTTGCCGCATGGTCCAAGCTGTCACTCTCGCAATATGACTCGGTTGCCGCATGGTCCAAGGTGTCACTCTCGCAATAGACTCGGTTGCCGCATGGTCCAAGGTGTCACTCTCGCAATAGACTTGGTTGCCGCATGGTCCAAGGTGTCACTCTCGCAATAGACTCAGTTGCCACAAGGTCCAAAGTGTCACTCTCGCAATAGACTCGGTTTCCGCATGGTCCAAGGTGTCACTCTTGCAATAGACTCGGTTGCCGCATGGTCTAAGGTGTGTCTCTCTCGCAATAGACTCGGTTGCCGCATGGTCCAAGGTGTCACTCTCGCAATAGACTCAGTTGCCTCATGGTCCAAGGTGTAACTCTCACAATAGACTCGGTTGCCGCATGGTCCAAGGTGTCTCTCTCACAATAGACTCGGTTGCCTCATGGTCCAAGGTGTCTCTCTCGCAATAGACTAGATTGCCGATGATGGCGATATTGGGGCTCTATCTCAGTAGGATGTACTGAGAGTGTTTCATCATAGATGGCTTTCCACTCTACCTCGGCGCAATTGCGGGTACACTCCTTCTAAATTCAACCTTCCTCATCCCTAAAACTGGTAATTAGTGAATATATGGACAACCCAAACGGCTAGTAAGGTGATGAACTAAAAAAAGATTAAGCCAATATAAAACTAAAGTCATGGTTTTAACTAACAAAGATAAACAATTTTATACATACTATATTATCTTACTATATTAGAATAGTAAAAAAAAAATAGCCCCAATTCCTACTACCGACCAAATTTCTTTAAATATTAGCATCATCTTGTCTCCCCACCTCTTCACCAGAGAAGGTACTCTTCTGATTATATCTTCCCCACCATATTCATATGCAAATTATATGGAAGGTAATAAAAGTGAAGATGGCAAGGTGGTGGGAGTTGAGATTTATTTTCTGGGTTTAATTTGTTTAAATATTGCCTTTGCATGCTTTTTTATAAGATGGTGTTGGCATGTTATTATTATGATGAAAGATAATGGAGCTTTAGTTCCTAAGAATTCATCACTATATTTTTTTACCCGATTAATTTTAACAGTAAGAGTGAAGGTATGTTTTAATGATAGTAAATTTAAAATTGTATAAAATTGTATTCTTTTTCACGCTAATTGTATTTTATTATTGTTTTAAATTAAATTAAATTAAGTTTAAGACATTAAATCACAATAATCGAAAACTTAACGTGAGCATCGTTTTATTATATTAATAGTTACACGTCTTACTATCCATTCGGGTTATACGCACTTACGCTAATTTGTAATAGTAGGGTGGTTGTGAGATTAAATGGAGAACCCACGTTTAACGTGGAATCCGAACCACGGTGGAGGCCTGGTATTCCACATATTCACAATTTGTGATTAATACACGTCTTGTCAGAGGTGAAGGAAGGGTTTGGCAATCAGATAAAACTGTGCCGAGACCGAGGATTGAACCCTGGACTCCTAGCACAGAGGTCTAACACTTTACTCTTAGACCACCAGGTCACCGTTTTATTAAAGGTATAGTCGCTATTTACAGATTAAAAATAAAAATATAAATACTTACTTTCTTACTAAATCGATAGTATTGATAACTCGAAATTTCATTGCGGCACATACAAAAGTACGCCACCTATCCCTATCTCTAGCTAGTTATACCCAGACCCCTCATTACACTCTATCTCTATCAGTTATATTCTAATATTATCCTCTAATCTGCGTATAGGTCTTTCCAGTAGTCTCTTACCAGTTCAATACCCTGAACCCTCTTCTAAATCCTCCCATTCACGCTCTATATCTGTGATGAATACCACGTATGCAACTCATTAATATGTAACCTACTCCACTCCACAATATCTGCATTTCATTTTGGAGCAAATAGCTTCCTAAACACCTTGTTTTCGAACATCCTAGATAATTGTTTCATCATGTAAGGTAGGAGACCGTGTTTTACATCCATAGTGAACAAAAATTATAATGTTTTTAAATCAAAATATTTTATAATAACTTTTCTATTAACGCTCCATGCCTAACATTTTAAAGAAATGCACAAGTGTTGGCTTGTGGAGAGATTGATAAGAACACCATGTGGTAAACTGCCTTCTATGCACCCGGCTGGTGAATCCCCGACTTCTTGGATCAAAACTGTCAACGTTGGTCGAGCGGTTCAAGACATTGTATTCCCGTCGCACTAAATCGCCATTGACAAGGATGTGTGGCCTCAAATATAATTCGAATTTAGGCCTACTTTTTCTTCTAAGTTATGTTTCACTCTCCCTCAACGCAAACGTGGCTATCTTTCCTCTAATTTCTAAGCTCTTAATCCTTTCTTCATTAATATATCAGTAATTAATTACTCAGGATAGCAAGAACATGTATTAAAAAATTGTGTATTAAAAGGCCAACTAACATAATCATATAATTTTTATCATAGTATTTATAAACGTATTATTACCTGAACTAGCTTTTTTAACAAAAAAATGTGGAAAAAACTTAGAAATCCATTTGAGAAACCTCTCTATAATTAACTACTTTCTTTTTTCCTTTATTTTAGCACCATATTTTGCTATCTTTTCGGGTTACACACATAAGATATGTACTAATTATGCTAAAGAGTTGAGGTTGGGGAAGGTTGAATTTAAAAGTAAGTGTACTTGCATTTGCGTGGAGGGTGAGTGGAAAAACACTTAGGGAAAAGCACCCTCAATACACACGGCCGGGATTCGAACTCCGATCTCCCTGTCATTGGTGATCAAATGTATTGCGAGAGTGACGCATTAGACCATGCGGCCACCGAAGTAGGTCATTAATGACTTAATTTCATGTTTATTTAAATTGTTTATTATATTTAAATATATTATATATCTAATTTTTCACACTATAACTAAATGAATCGTCTTCTATTCTATTGTAATATTTATTGTTTTGTATTTCATAATCTTTGTAATCGCATTTGTTTTCGAAGTATTCACCTGTTTAGATCCTTTTGACTTTAAACCAGCATTTATTTTGAATGAAAATTTAGTAAAATTGCTGCAAATCTTAATTAACACGGTAGAAAATAAGATGTTTTTAGCAATCTTGTATGCGGTAACGGGGGTGTCAAGGTTAATAACCTTCTAGCCATCCACAGTAGCCTCATGGCTTCTTTGGTGCTGACTGACAGCTCACAGCTGACGGCTTTGAAAAGTTACCAGATCAAATTATGTATCCTTACGCCGAACTATATGATCTGCAAAAACATGTGTTTAGCAGCTGTCGCTTCTGACAGTCAAAATTTAGGTATATACCTAAATGTTGACTGTCAGAAGTCAGCTGTGAACTGTCAGTCAGCACCAAAGAAGCCATGGGGTTACTGTATTAATGAATATTGTGAGAGTCACCATCGGTCCAACAATAGCTTCCTAAATCTGTTAAGAGGGGTGGTTTTCTTCCCTTGCATGCGACCGTCACAGATCCGGTGGACAGTTAGGATATTCGTCCATGCTGGGTCACGAGGACCAAAGGGTGTGTTTTCCTGATATTTAAAAGAAATATCAGTTAAGTCGATTAGGAAACTCGTTACTCTTGTCTCACCAGGCTTAGGCCAAGGACGCTCTTGGGTCAACTCTTCTTGGGAGTCAAATGTTGTGAATCTTTGATCAACACCTCGCGTTAGCCGCTCGGGTGCTCGCCGCGGGTCGAATTAATAGGATGGAAAAACAGGCGTTATAATCAATAGTAATTATATTACATCACGGCTAGAGAAATTGATATTGTGAATTTATCTTAAATCTATTGACGGTCACTCTCACACTATTTAAGACGCGTGACATGTATTAAGTGAAATACTAGAGGCCAAACAATATAATAAATAGTAATTTAAATATATTACCTAGTTAATTAATTTAACACACAAGCTAAAGAATTTGTGCAAGTGAATAATAAATAAGAATTTAAATAAATGAAGTGTTATTATTTTAACCAACAACGCCGTCACTAAAAGATCACTACAAAACTATAGAGTGGACAAATAAACATTAATTTCATGTCGACCTCATTTCATTTGCGAAGCCATTACGATAATCTACAGGCCGGCCACGAAAGCGAGTGTGTTAGCTGAGGTCCGTTTATGCGAGCAGCAAAATAACAATTGTTAAAATCCAAGTTTTTAAAGTCTGGTTAAAGGAACCATGAACTAGGATCCGTCATTTTACCGTTTTTCATGATAAAAAGCTTTATTGACCAAATAATATTTTGCTTTTTTCCATAGTTTTAGTTTATTTTTCTACACATAGTATTCCCAACAGTTCTTGAAGATTTGTCATGGGTATAATAGCATGTGAACAGGAATTTTCTCTTCAATTAAAAATTATTATTTTTATCTATCTGAGGCATTTAACGTGACTATTCTGAACCGACATATTATTTCAGCATAATAGAATGTCTTTGAGAGAGAGTGAAATGGACTATTAATTTCACCGGGAAAGATATTTTCATATACCTTTTAGGGTTATTTAACAATTGGTACCAATGACTTTACTTAAAGAAGTTGTGCTACGGATTTTTATTGATCAAGAAAAATTCCGTTCACCCCAGCTGGGTTTGAACCCACGAATATCGGGTGTTGAAGTGATAACGTTACCCCAAGACCACCGAGGTCAACTTTCATTTAAAAAGTCACTCCTCAGTTGCCACTATGTTCATGACGAGTACTCAAGAAAATATTTTTTGATGACTTCATTGTGGAAAATTAACATATATATATATATATCTAATTGAAGCAATATTGTTAATGTTTTTTCCTGAAAACCTTAAAAAATACTTACCTTAACTGACGTTCTCTCCCACCCTTACTTAAAAGACACTTGGAACCAAATGTAATCTTAACCGTAAAAAAAAACAGATTCTTATTGTGTTAATTTAACCTTACTTTTTTTTAAGTTGTTACACCAACCTGAGACCTGGATCCTGCAATAATAAACAAACTGTTGTGCTATTCAGGAGGATGGGACGTCATCAACGCAGAGCCGTCTCGAGTTCACGGCGAGCCGGTTCGAGAACGGCGGCTTGCTTATGTGCGAAGGTTCGAACCCCGTGATGACGTCAAGAGACGAGAAGCCGCTCCGAGATACCATCAACCTCGAGGTTTTATGTGAGTACCTCTCTCTCCTCTAGCTACTGTATTCCGGTCAGAAGAGCCTTCCTTATCTGGTTGTTAAAATTGTTACTAAAACTATGTGCTATCATACATTAAAACGTCAATGTGATCTTCAGCATTCACTTTTGCTAGATTGTATCGATACCTATAGCAAAACGAGAGAAATCCAGTGAAATGCTATCAACGTTTACTGAAAAAAAAATTGTTTGTAATTTCCAAAAGGTCCCCCTCCCCAAATCCAACTATATATACAACTTAATATACCCTTTATTCGTGTATTTATTTATTAAAGGAATTTAACGTGCACTTTTTGAACCGACTATTATATCAACACACGAGAAATTCTATGAGCGAGAGTGAAAGGCCCTACAAATTTTGACGAGAAAGGTATTTACACATATTTTCTAGGACTTTTTTACATGCCACAATCCACATGGGACCGACGGCTTTACTTCCCCTCCGAAGTAAGTGGTCCTGACGCGACTACTTTGCCTCAACACCACCGAGCCCGCCACAAAGGCTTACCCTTTATGATTCGCACTGGTAGACAAGTAATCTAAAGCGTTAGACAATTATTGACACTCCTAGCAGAGGACGAGGAGGTCGGTGTATGGTGTTCATTTATTCACTTCATATGGGTCTTATAGCATAGGTTTTCTCGTTCTCTTTCCCCACTAAGGTGGCTGCACTTACTCTAAAATAGCCCTCTTATCTCTACTCCATAGTATAAAATATTTATTCCCTTTGTGTCATAATACCATTTCGAAATACACGCTAATAGGATAGGGATGAGGGAGGTATGGATTTAGATTTAAGATAGCAGCTTTTGTGTGGAGGGAGGGGGAGAAAGGATTAAAATAAAAACTACCTACAATACACCCAGAACCTGCTTCGGTGGCCACTTGGTCTAAGGCGTTACTCTCATGTTAGATTAGACTGCTGATGACAAGGAGATTGGGGTTTGAATCTTAGTTGGGTGTACTGAGGTCTTTTTTCCAAAATGGCTTTCCAAGCAAATACGGGTGCACTTCCTTTAAGTTCAACCTCCCTCATCCCTAACTCATTAAAGTAATTAGTTAGTACATAAGCGTATAACCAGGAATTGTAATTAGCGGTAATAAATAATAAAAAAATGCTAGGACTTTCTAAATTATAGATTACACTCCCCAAAGTTATTTAAATTGATTTATTATAGTCTGTCCTCCCCACATGACACTAGCAATTAAAACAAATAACTAACTAATGATCTGTGATTAATGAGAGAGCTATTTTATGGAGGTTTATCCACGCCATCAAAATACATTACCATCTATCACATTGGCAAAATTAGGTTGAAATATCTAAAAAAAAGATATATTAAAATGTGTTGGTATTGTACATCCAGTTCACACTATTTGCTATGTTGCATCAACAGATTGTATTAATTTTAAAAGGGCATTAATTAATTACGTGATATATTTTTAGCAGATTTTTTACCCTCTTTCCTTCTCCCTCACATAGTGCCACATAACATTTTAAATTATTCCTTTTTAGCTATATTATTAATTTGAACAGGGGTGAGACATGTTGGGTTGCCAGTATAAGCAGGGCTTGTTTAAACTGTGCCTGTGAATTGTTTTTACACTCAGTAAATCACTCGTTGGTCAGTTATAAACAGAAATACATTACACTTATGTAGGTTTGGTCTAATGATAACAGAATTGGTTAAGGACATCACAAGCACAGTTTCAACAATCTCTGCTTACCCTGGAAATACGACACGACACTGAACGTGAGTATATAATCGCAAGTAAGCATTCGATATGTAGTTTTTTTATGTTGTCACTAAAAAGAAATTAGATCATCATTAATCTAACCCATAAATACAGTAGGCTAATGGCTAGTGGTATAAGGCGTTAGACAAGCACTGAACTTTGTCGTCGAGGAATCAGAAGTAATGAAGTTAGTTTATATAATGTTATTATTATTAGCACCGCGTCTTAAAACCCATTCGGCTTGTACGCACTTACGCTAATGTGTAATGGTAAGGTGATTGTGAGATGAAATGGAGTGACCTACAGTTTAACGTGGAATCCGAACCACGATGGAGGCCTGGCATTCCCCACATTCACAAGATGTCCTGTCAGAGGTGAAGGAAAAGTTTGGTAATCATATAAATATGTGCCGGGACCGAGGATTGAACCCCGGCCTCCAGCACAGGAGTTTGACACCTTAATCCTAGACCACCAGGTCACCACAGTTTTATCATGCTATCCGCAACCTGACAAGATGATTTTTTTATTATTATTTATCTACCTCATTCTTTTCACTTATATCAAGTTGCTAATTACACTTTGATTAAATGTAACACTAAAAACCCCATTCAAATGAGGTAATTAGAGAACTTTGAAATATTCCCTATTCCATCTGCCAATATTCACTCTGTTGGCTTTTTTTCCTGAAAATTACCGGTCTGGCCATGATGGATAACACACTATTATAATATGTTATAAGTTATACCATATTGGAATAATGCAAGGTAAGCTTGCTATCTTAAAGAATAAATGAAAGATACTTTTTGACCTTTGGACTAAAAGGTTCTTATTTATAGATTAACCTCAGAAGTCAATCAATCTCTCAGCATACGAATAACAAGCAGTTTAAGTCAAATGGGGAGTTCTATTACATCCAAATCTCAACTATATATATACGTCTCTAAATGTTTTACCTCAACAGAGTTTGAACTAATATATATATATACTAGCAGCCCAACCCGGCTTCGCACGGGCATAATAATATAATAAAAGAAAATACACAATGTTTTACAGTGAG
>CABEEJ010007417.1:6980-30812 GCA_901482245.1 Timema douglasi | reverse complement strand
ACCGTGGTTCGGATTCCACATTAAACTGTAGGTCCTCCATTTTATCTCACAATCACCCTACCATTACACATTAGCGTAAGTGTGTATATCCCGAACAGGTAGTAAGACACAGTGCTAATAACAACAACAATCACCATGGAGTCTCCCTTTTTTGATAGTACCTCAAATGGTATTGGACTGTAAGTAGTATCTAATTTATTCTGCTTGTCATGTTTAACAAGAACTAAGTCACCTGATGCTATTTCCGATTGCCTGGCTTTTATTCTATATCCATAATCCTTGTTCCTCATTTTGTTCTTTAAATCCCTGTCTTGGATCTCTGTGTCTGTTGGTTTCGACAATTCAAATCTTAGGATCTTGTCTCTGCTTTCTCGAGTGAACATCAATAAAGCTAATGTTACCCCTGTAACAGAGTGGGGGGTAGTTTGGTAGGCATAAAAATATGTCCTTAACTCCTCTTTAAGACTCTTTCCTGTAGCATCGACTATGCTTAGTCTTTTCATGATGGATCGGTTCTGTCGTTCAACTTCACCATTGGCCTGGGCCAGCTTTGGTGTAACAAGTTTTAGTTCTATGTTATTTTCTGTACAAAATTCCCACATTTCCCCACTTATGAATTGTCTTCCATTGTCTACTGTTATAGATTCTGGTAATCCAAACCTGCAAATATGTCCAATAAAGCATCTATCGTTTTTTCTGATGTAATCCTTTTCCAAAACACAGCTTCATAATATCTACTGTAGTAATCAATCACTACAAATACATATTGTTCATTTTCCAATGAACCAAGAAAATTGAAGGAATTATCTTTCCATGGTCCTTCTGGTAGCTCTTTTCAAGACAAGGATTTCCCTTTACCCTGTTCTAACCAGCTGGCATCCAAGACAATGTTTGTAGAACTTATCCACTCGTCTATCCATGATCCTCCAACATACTTTAGTGCGCAGTCTTTGCTTCATTTTTACAATACCTGGGTGTCTTTCATGAGCTAGGCTTAGTACTTGATCCCTTAAGGTTGGTGGTATTAATATTCGTGTACCCCTTAAAATTATGCTAACAATAACACACAATTCAGTCTTGATTAATTCGTAGAATTTATACATTATGTTCCACCTATCCAAAAGTATTCAAGTTGACAATGCCTTAACATCAGGGTCTTTTATTGATTCTTCTTGTATTTCTTCAAGACTGATAGCCCATGGAGTTTCTTGCCCAAGTGAAAAGTGGTCGGGGTTTTACGCCCTTAGCTCTCGACTATTTACTTTATATATATATATATTAGTTTGCCATTATTTATTTTGTTAATTTAATACCATTCTTAAAACAACTAAATTTACTATGGTAGTATTAGGTTTGCAAATGCCCAATATTTATAATATTCAAAGATATTTAGCAACATTTTATATATCATTTTACCAAAATCCCCCATTAAGTTTATTAGAAATCATGTTAATACTATCAAGATACTGAGAGTACTACACTTATAATACATTATTGTTTTCCAATCGTCTAGGCCTGATTTAATTTTTATATCACTATCAAATGTTTAATAATAAGAAAGTGTGGGGTCTATGTTAATTATAAGTTGTCCAAATCATGAACAAAATTGTAAGCAATATATGTTTTAAATTTAAATTCATTAACTTCATTTTTTAGGCCTTTAACTTTTAAATTTATTAGTGTTCATTCTTGTAAAGTCTTTGTTGAAATTATAGCGTCATCTAAGTTTATTACTTTTACCTTTCATTTTAAGCATCATGCTGATTTATTTTAGCTGTACCCAGAATCTATGAGATGCACCTGTGGCTTGCACGTGTGGTTTCACACTGGAAAGGAGAGGTTTGGCGCAAACAGCTAGCCAATCAGTAAATCTGATTTAGTGCCTGTGTTTTGATACTATGTGGAAGGGAAGCATCAGATTCAAGACACTTGCTGGTTAGCACCCGAGCTATAAAGATGTATACTAAGAGGTACGAATAGTCGATCTTCATGTGTGACCTTTAGTGTGTTGAGAGATGGGTGGAGAAAAAGGTAGACCACCATGTGGCTAATTAATCACTAATATAACCATAGTATGTCTATCTTCAAGTACTAATTATTTTTTTCCTTTCATTATGTAACTGGTGGTTTAAAAATGTTATTAGTCATCGATTAACTTTTCTCTAAAATAAAACTTGAGAATCAACATAATAAATTTCAATTTCTTTAAGCAACTATGTTCTCCATCCCAGAATTATTTAATTAACCCCTAGAAGCTTTACTGAACCAGCTGGCTGCCACGGACAATATCTAAAGAAGAAGATGGAGAGGAGGAGACTGGAGAAGTTTGACTGGTTAGAAATGGCGAATGACTGTGTTCGATGGTTCGATATCACACTGGTTATACAAGGACCCATCTAACATGCAAGTCCCCTGGTCTAATGATATGTCTTGTTTCTTGTTACTTGGTAATCTTGATAGTAGGTCTGCAATGTTGTTCTTCCCTGATTGATATTTTATTGAATAATTGTATCCTTGCAGCCTCATCACCCACCTCTCGACTCTTGGACATGGCTTGGAACGGGGTGAGAAAAGAAATTCCATTGGTTTGTGATCTGTGATTAATTCCATCTCTCTGCAGTAAATGTAATAATGACATCGTTCACATGCCCATACAAGCCCTAGTTCCTACTTTTGAATTTGGCTCTATTTTTTCTCAACACAGCTGAGGGAAGGAACGGCTGGCAAATTCTATTATTCTAGGAGTCCTTCCTTGATGTTGGTGAAGAATGGCCCCAAGCCCCTAAGGGCTGGCATCACCAATAATGGTGGTTTTACATCCTGTTTGGAAGATCCCTAGTGTCTTTGGTTTTGTTAACTCCAATTTAAAATTTCTGAATGCCTTATCTTGTTCTGACACCTATTTAAATGGCTTGTATTTTCGTATCAATTCTATTGGAATTTCACACTTGATAACGAAATTTGGTATAAACTTAGCACAATATCCTACTAGGCCTAGGAAGCTTCTAAGTTCTTCCCTGGTTCTTGGCACTCTACATGTCTCAACTGATTCAATCTTGCTTAACGGTTGTATGCCCTTTCTAGATACTCTATGACCTATAAAATCCACTTCTGGTTGAGCCCATACATATTTTCCTTTATTAAGTGAAATATCTTTTTCTTTTAATATCAACAACAACTTGTTTAAGCAATACTCATGCTCTTTCTTATATTTTCTGTGTACTAATAAGTCATCAATATAAACTTCAACTCATTCACAGGATTCAAGAATTTGTTTGATTGTTTTCTGGAACTATTCTGGTGTACAATTTAGGCCAAACAATAGTATCTTCTATCTGTATATTCCGAGAGGCGTAGTAAAAGTAGTTATGTATCTTGATGATTCGTCCAACTCAATTTGGTGGATGGCGGATTGTAAGTACAACTATGAAAACACATTACTACCACATAGACTAAGCACTATTTCTTTATTTGTAGGTATTGGGTGGAACTCCCTCTGGACTGCCTGGTTAGCAGCCCTCATATCAATACAAAGTCTCAAGTCCCCATTGGGTTTTATGCCGCATACAATTGGTGATACCTACTTTGATGGACCATTGACCTTTTCTATAATATCCATTTCCCCATATTCTTGTAATTTCTCTTTGATCCTTGATGTTAAATCCTTGGTGTTCTTGATCCACACGCTACTGAAATCACACTCGTCTATTCCTAGCGTAAGCTTGTGTCCATTAATTTTACCGACAGTTTCTTTTAGCACTGATGGATATTTCTTTTCCACCATTTTCATTGCATCACTTTCAATAACGGCATTCAATTGGTGGCCTAACTTCAGTACCCCCAACTTTCTGGCATCTTTTTTCCTAGCATTGGTGTTCCCTCACGTCATACAACGTAAAAACAACTTTTCTGTAAATGTTTTCCTGTGCCTAGTGTCACATTTGTAATAAATCTTCCTAACACAGTTAATGGTTTAGTGGTACCATACGCATACATTGCTTTATTTTATATTTCACAGCAACCTTTCATTTTCCTCGTTTTAAGAATTTTCCATGTCCCTTCATCAATTATGTTGCATGAGGCATCTGAGTCTATCATATGTTTAGTTTTAACTCCCCCAAGTTTAACTGTTATTTTGCCATGCTCTCTATTCTTACAGTTAATCTTGAAGTCATACTCTTCTTGACTGCTTTCAATGTCTTTTAGGTAATGTATTTTACTCTTCTTTTTTCTTTACTTATGTTCTCCCTCATACTTGTTCCTGTGTTTAGTTTTACAAAATCGGGCATTTATATTACATTTTTGACAAGTCTTGTTTCTGGCAGGGCAATCTTCCTGCCAGGCCAAATGGCTTGTAAATCCCCAACGATAGCAAGTTTTATTCATTGTAACCTCCACGTCTGATTCATTTACTTGTGTAGCTGATGAGCACTCCATGGTCTTGGCTTGGTGTTCTGATTGTTCTAACGTATGGGCTATTTGTGAAACTGTTGTTAATGCCAATTTATCCCCTTCCTTTAGGAGAAGCACTTTTCTATAACTTGGTCGATTATAGTATTTTCTACAAATTCTCCCAAATTGCAGTTTACACTTTGTGTTTTAGGTCTAGTCATATATTGTCCTAACATTTCTCCTGCCTCTTGAACCATATTTCTAAGCTTATGACGTTAAAAGTTGTAACTCCTTGAAGAAAAAAATGAGCATTTAAAATTTCCATGCATTCTTTATATGTAGCTTCATCGTCCAAAGACTTGTTCTTCATAAACCATATATTTTGAACAACTTCCCCTGCCTGATGAAGCAACTGAGCCTTCTTTTATGTCCTTAGCCACCAAAATATCTTAAACATATGTAGCCATCTTTCCCATCTCCGGGACACTATGGATTCTTCACCTATCGGGTCAAAACATTTTAAGTTATCGGCCATACTTTTTCTTTTATGTATATAAGTATTTCTGAACTAAACAAGCACTTAAATTGATGTATAACACATATGTTTTGTCCTCGTCACCAGTGTAATGTTCTACTTCCATCTTGGTTACTTTACTACTAGTATTGTCACAGAACATATATCTCAGTCCCAGCAAATACAGGTTAGGCACTACAACATTAAATACTCGTTTTAAGAACAATGATTAGGTCCAAGTTATACAAAGTCAAAATTGATAAGGATAATATAGTGTTCACTAACTTATTTTATATTTTATAATTCCATTATATTTAATAAAATATAAAGTTAAATAAATGTGATGGTGTTAAAATATGTATCAGTATCACTTTAATAAAGCGACAGAAACAATTGTTGTTGGGTTTAAAATAATTTTAAATCAACAAATATAGTGCAATTGAGGAATTGAAACTATTCTAAGATATACCTTTACACAACAAGATAATAGTTTCTTTATAGTGTACAATATAAATTAAAATAGACCAATATAGTTTAGAGACATTTTTAAAGATATAACTGAAAGTAGATTTTAGTTCATATACAACTATAGACAGCTTGATGTGGTTGGTTATAACAACACAAATATACATGTATCAAGTTCAAAATGTCTAAAATATTTGCGAGTTCTAGAAAAATTAGCCCACATTTTTGTAGTATGAATTTAAAAATGTATTAATATATCATAACAGTTAAATTATTCTAAGGAACCTAATATTATTTATTTAATACATTGTTTTGTCTATTAATTATATGGATAAGAATTCCTTGCAATATATAATAAAAAATTAACAAACGAACTTCCTTACCATCCTCTGTGCCATGCACACTTTCCACTACACTTGACACTTCACTCTTATAGCATGGTGTAGAAAGCTGCCTCTTCTGCCAAGTGTTTGCATACCAACGTGTAGGTGATGTAGTTTCTCTTTCCACACCACAACTTTGACTACGCTTCAGAAGTGTGTTACTGCAATCATCCAATATGGCTCTGCTCATACAGAGACAGGTGAAAGTTAGTTAATTTCTACATAAACATATTTTATGGTGCTTAAGCTTAGGTTCAAATAATTATTTCAACAGCTCAGAGCTCATATCTTACTATTTATTAGAGAAACTATTCTCAAACTGGGGTACGCGGGCACATTTCAGAGGGGTCGCGAGCAGATCTTAAGTGAAAGTTAACAAAATAACAAGGGACTTAAGGAAAACCCTAACTCTTGGCAGTTACTGCTATATGATTATTTCCACCCCTCTTTTTCCCGTATTTTCTCTCAGCTATAGAACAATTTCTGAGAATTTTCAACCTTCTATTTGAAACCTTTTACATTAGCAGTTTATGATGCCAACACCATATCTCTGTGAGAGTGGTTTTTCATCTATGGTGTACCTAAAAAACAAGTATTGCAATAGGCTAAATTTGGAGCCGAACCTCTGCATGAAAGTTTCAACTGGACAACCAGACATCAAGAAGTTGTACCAAGCCATGCAGCCACATCTTTCACCAAATAACTAGGGGATTCATAATATATCAGCTCCAGAATTACAATTAAAAATTATGATTTGAAAATATTGTGTTTAGGTTTACTTTTTTCTTTAATTATGAACGAATTTGTGAAGAAAATAAATAAAACTTTTCTACAGACGTTTTACAGTAAAATTATGTTTTTTTTAATTGAGCATAAAGATTCTAAATAAGAGATAATGTTAAGGCTATAACAGTATAGGATTCTCTCTAAATAGCTTTGTCACATTTGAAATATTTTTACTTAGGATATTTTTTCCCAAAAGATTAAAAAGATCAATGATTTACCGTGTGGTCATATTTTTTAAAGCTTGTAATTTGGAAATTTTTTATCTTGGGGGAACTTTAAACGTTTATTCATGGCCAAGATGTACAATTTAAAAAAAAGTTTGAGAACTGCTGTATTAGAGGATAACTCAGCATACATAACATTAAATGTGTGCCAAAGTAACAAACTAAATGTATTATTGGAATATTTTAATCTGGTGATTTAGTTCTAAATTTGAGCTACAGATAAGAATAAGATGCAAGATTCTAAACTCATCATAGCTCATTCCTACAATATATATATGTCTATTGACCCAAATTTACATGTTGAATGCTTTATCAAGTTTTAAGTAAGAATTTAAAAATAAGAGTAAAAGATAGAAAGCAAAATTTTGTGTTTATTTGTACCTGAGAAAGATGTGTGAGAAAAGAAAAGGTATGGATGTACAAGTGATTGTTTATTCTGCCAGTTTTAGTATATCATAAAATTTGTTTTAAAGTTTGATACATATATATAAAAATTGGTTTTAAATTTATATATATATATATATATATATATATATATATATATATATATATGTGTGTGTGTGTGTGTGTGTGTGTGTGTGTGTGTGCTGCCATGTATTTATTACAAGTTGTTTAGTTTTATTTAATTTAGTTAAAACTAGATGGTCATATATCATCATCATGAACAAAATAGTCATCACCTATTTTGATTATCTTGAGCTGTAAGGCTCAGGGATGGGGATGCTGTTAAGGAGATAGACTCATGCCATGGACTGCAAGCCCCACAGTTCTGAATGTCAGAAAGTTTAATAAGTTGAACTGGCTGAGATGAAAGAGGTTTTTGCTTATGTGGTTGCTTCTTGCATGTTTGAGCCTCATCATCTGTATCACTATCCTCAAGATTACAATGGGATGGAACACAAAATCTTTCTGGAACATGTCTCCCAGGAAAATCTTCACTCATTAAGTTTTCATGATCTGCATTCATATTTTCATCACCTGTATGGATATAAATATACCATGTGCTATAAGACAATAGTTGTTTAACAATGAGATATTATTTTAACCACAATAAAAGTTACTATTTTTATTATGATGGTAAACAGAAGCATCCATTAGTACCCTTAGCTTGAAAAACTACATCTAAATAAAGCTCTCCATAAGACAGTTCAAAGACATGTAATTACAATGTATTCACAAAAATTAGCTTTAAACAAAGAGCACTAAAAAGTGTAAGATTTTACGAGGCACTTCAAGAAATGATTTGTTAATTGAACTTAAGAGTAAAGTCAATACATTTGCTCTATACCTTTAAATATTTGGTTCGAGGTCACCATAACAACTCAGGTCTTAGTGAATCACATAAAAAGAATAATTGTGAATTTACATTTAGAGCTTTTACTAAGAAAGTGAAGAGGAATTTAGGCCAAACATTAAATCTTGTCAAATTGATATTTCTTCTAGGCAACTATATATAAAGGAATAACTAAGAGGGCGTACAGCCCAAACGGGTAATAAGATGTGGTTCCTTGCTAAAATATTAAAATGTTTTTCATAAATAAAGGAGCCTAATAGGAACTAATACACTTTCCTTAATGGTTGAGAGTTTGTAGTGAGTAAGGATCATAAAAACAGCGCTCTCAGGTGAAAGGGCAAAACTAAAATATATGTATATTGGCCATAATAAAAGCGCTTGGACCACCATTAATGTAATTAGTCAATGCATATAACTGGTACAGATAATAAAACACAACAAAAATTAAAGTAGGTATTCAGAGTTTGTTTTTTATAATAAGGGGTTTGTATATCAGAGAATATAACAACATAAGAATTACACTGTAGATTAAGAGTTTGTAAAACTTTGTGTTGAGTTCGTAGAGTTAAAAGTGATATATCAGATAATAAATAACTAGCATACATAAATAGCTAGTTTCTTAGCAAATTAAATTGTGTCACAGCCAGCAGTTAAATGAACAAAATTACTAAAATACGAAAAGGAATAAATTAAACTGTGTTTTTGGAAAAAATGTTAATTTCTTAGAAATTTAAATAGAGGCACCACATCAAGCAGACAATTCTGTTCACATATATATCCAAATGTCCAAAAATTTAAACAAATCATGTTAATATGAAAGCACACAGTAAAATTCATATGAAGTAAAAGTCACATGGCCATTTTGAAGGGAAGTTTTTGATCAAACTAGTATGAGTTATTGCTTGTTTATAAATTTTAGGTTAATAAATTAACAAACAGAATTGATGCATTGAATTGAAAAATAAAGTTTATAAATATGATAAAATAATACAGACTTAGATAATGCTTGATAATACAAATAAATAGAATGCAAAAGGTTGAATATAAGAAGTGATGGTTAATGCGTCGTAGCATTTTAATTAAAGTCAAAGCATTAGATAAAACATACAATGATATGAGTAAAAAGGTTAAACAGTGGAGTGTTGTTATATAAATGGTTAAATATTTAACAGTAAGCCGCAAGTCAAGAGAATAATAAAATAATGTACACAGAGTAATTAAAATAACAGGCGTTAATAACCAGAAATAACCTTAAAATAAATTTTAGTAAGAATACAAGTTGAATAGAAATGGGTTAACTCACTTTTTTAAAGTAAATTACAGCAATATGAATGAAAATTTAACCAATTGTAAATCTAAAAAATAGAATTAAATTGATTAAAGTAGAACTTAAATAAAAAGTAATAACTAAACGTTGAATGTAAACAGTATAAAATGAATTAAAATGAATTAAAACTTGAAAAAATAACATGAATTGTGAACATAATTGAAAAGATTTAAAGTTGAGAGATAGTCAAATGATGTTGATAAAGTGAGGTAGACCTGACAGGTTACATGACAAGTTAATGGGGATTTTTTTTTTGTTATAAAATAAACAATAGTGTAAGAGTTAAATGAGAAAAATATAAAAAGCACTTAATAGTTTATAAGATTACATGAAAAACAGGGGAGGTCGTAGAACCAATTATCTAAGTCCTGTCATAAGGATTAAACTTCCCTTACTCCTTTTTTTGTAATGATGTTGTTTACAGGTGCTCTATTATCCCGACATGTTTCGGTGCTACAGTAGACGCACCATAATCATGGAGCTGAAATTAAAATTAAGAAGCTTGCTATAAAGTAATGGAAAAATATAATGTTAGATTGAGAAAAGAAAAGTTACTATGCAAAATGACTTAAAGTGAAAACAAGCAGACTTACTCCGAATAGGTGTTGAGACACGGTGAGAACTAACAAAGGTTGAGGACTGAAATGTGTGGAGTGTTGCCGATATAATATAAAGTGGAGAGAGCAATGCAGCCAACCTAATGGGGAATGTAAATAGATGAGTGAGTGTAAGAATATAAAGAAGAGGGAAAAGGTGTGTATGTGATGAACGGAGAATGGAGAAAAAATTGGATAGGATTAAGGAAGAAAAATGGTCTAAGTCTTCTCGGCTCCGGCTCGGACGGGCCATTAAGCTACGATGGAGGGTAGAGCAGGAAAATGGGTTAGATAATTCTAGTGTGTTTAGGTAAACGTTTTAAAGTATTAACTAAAATTTGATTGGACGATTGAAGTTGTTCATTAAGGATGAGCTTTTTCTGAAGAGTAGCTTCATGAATGAAAAAGTTTTCAGCTATGTTTAACTTGGGTCCTTTGTGAGCGAAATATAGGGGTTTAAGACACTGTTCAATGGGTTTAGGTTGGTGGTTGGAATATTTTAGATGTTCGGCAAACTTCGATTTGGTTCTATTAAATTTGAAATCTGAAATGTGTTCTTTGTAGCGTGTTCTAAAGTTTTGTCCAGTTTTGCCAATGTAAATGCTGTTACATTCGCATGTGAGTTGGTAAATTCCATTCTTCTTATATATGTCGCTTTTGTTTAGGTTACTATTGTTAAGGTTCTTCTTAATATTATTATTGGTTGTAAAAGCAATATTAGTATTGTGATTTTTGATGATGTTGGTGATACGATGTGTTTCCGGACCGATGTAGTTGAATTTGAGCCATTTCTTCCGTTTATTGGTGTTTATGTTATTATTAGTAAGGGTAGTTGAGAAGTTATCCGATTGAAGTTTCTTTTTTTGGTTTTGTAAGATCCTATAGATGGTAGAATGGGAGTATCCATTGTTGGTTGCGGTTTGTTTGATGATGTTGAGTTCTGTTTTATAGTTGTTTTTGTCGAGAGGAATGTGAAGTAAACGATGAATTAAGCTATTGAAAGCGGCAAGTTTGTAAGAGATGGGATGGTTTGAATTGTAAGGTATTATTGAGTCAGTGTGAGTGGGTTTTCTGAAAATTTTGTATACAAGTCTGTTATGACAACTTTTGGTGATATTGAGGTCTAAATAGTTGATGCTGATGTTATTTTCTTTTTCGATAGTAAAGGAAAGTTTTGGGTGGATGTTGTTGATTATGTTGGTAATGGAGGGAATATCATAATCATTATCGAAAACAATAAGAATGTCATCCACGTATCTACAAAAGAATTGTATACTTAGAAGATTATTTAAGCTGTTAAAGATGATAGGGTCATATTTCTTTAAAAATATTTCTGACATTATACAAGAGATTGGGGTCATGAAAACCAAAAAGACTTGATAGTAAATTATCTTCACCACATCTTGCTACCCATTCAGGTTACATGCATGTGTAACACTTATTTAATAGGTTTACGGAATATAGAATTTAGAGGAAATGTACCCGTATTTGTGCGGAGAGTATGTTAATCCATTTAGGAAATAATATCTTCCAGTATACTCAACAGGGATTCAAACCAAGATCTACCCATCATTGGCAATAAAATCTAGAAAAAAAGTAGCGCCTTAGGGATTATACCATTTGACCACCGAATCGGGTGACTTAATAATAGATATATACACAAAGAATAAAGATGAATATATTACATAACAAAATAAATATAAAATATGTGAGAGAGGTTAAGAAAAATGACACCATGTTTAAAAGCATAACTTGGAAAAAGTTGTAAAAATTTATAATAATTTTATGAACATAGAAAATAGAATTACCTTGGTAGAGAACCAGGAGAGAGTTTTTTTGTAGTAACCA
Organism: Timema douglasi; assembly: GCA_901482245.1. NCBI lineage: Eukaryota > Metazoa > Arthropoda > Insecta > Phasmatodea > Timematidae > Timema > Timema douglasi. The sequence goes on along the minus strand of CABEEJ010007417.1, from coordinate 18,983 downwards.
GTAAAAAGAGAAGTACTCTGATTGAGGAGCTGTGTTTGTACAGCATTAAGGTTATATGTGAAAGTCTGATACAATAATGTGTTTGTGAAAGTGCACTGTAATGTGTAGTATTTTAAGGTTTACTATTGTTAGTTAGTTACTTACCCTACAACATTAGGAACTCAAAAGTTAATTGCCGCACTTAAAAGTGTATGCCACTTATCCCTATCTTGTGCTAGTTCTATCGAATCCACCTCATTACACCCTATCCCTCTCTTGAACTAGTTTTATTAAGTACACTTCATTACACCCTATCTTTTTATGGTCCATTAATATAATAAATTCCAAAATAATCAAGCTAAAAAATATTAAAAGAAATTTCTGCAAAACACAATTTAGGACACACCTCTAATTGTTCATCCAATTGCAAATTTAATATTGATCAATTTGAATTCCTAATAACTTTTTCACTTCAATACCCAAAATTCTTTAATAAAATATTCCTAACAGACCCCTTATAAAGAGAGAGATAGAAAAACACAAACATAAATAAACAAAGAGAGAGACATAAGATAGATATGACAGACTGTATGAGAGAAATAGGAAGTGAGAAAAAGAGGATTAGAGAATAAGAGAGAGAGAAGTAGAAAACAAGACAGAGAAGTTGAGAACAAGAGAATTAGAGAAGTACAGAAAGATAAAGAGAAGTTAAAGAGACAAATTAGAGAAAGCCAGTGAGAATGAAAGAGAGAAAAAGAGAGAAAAATCGAAAAATAAAAAGAGAGAGAGAAAAGATTTAAAAACAGGAAAATCGAGAAGAAAAGAGAGAATACAAAAGAGAAAAGGATAGGTTAACAGAAAGAAAGAGTAAAAAAGAGAGAGACACACACACAGACAGAAAAATAAATATCCAGTGACTTGGAAGCACAACCAAGATATTTTGCATCAATTAAGCTCTATACAGTAATCAAGGTTCAAATATTGACGCCCCACTCCAAGATCTTGTGAGCCTGATTACATGACAGTTTAGTTAGTGCAGGTTTTCATGTTTGTATTCCCTGGATCAATTTTATTCCAAAAGCCAGCGCTGGTAATATAAGCTTCTAGATCTTAATACCTGGGATTGAAACCTAAGACTCTCAGACATAAGGAATACTGTAATACTACATTTGCACTACTAAACATATCTGGGCTTTATTTAAGTTAGACAGTTAAGGTGGCTGAAAAAATGAATTTAGAAAAGAGACATTAACAGGATGAGATTGACATAATTAAGCTGAAATAAGATGTAGCGTGCAAGTCGCTACAACCTACAATAAATCTACTTCTCTAACACCACTTGAGGAGTACTCACCACAAGATCCTCTTATTCTCTCTTACCATATCGCAAAACAAGTCAATCTGTGGCCAGCTAGTTACAACTTCTCCTAGGGGAATTAACTTGCCAAGCCACTGTTGCTAATAGCTCGACGAGTAAACTGCATGTCTAAAGTTTCTAGACATCTATGAACCTTCCTGAGAAGTCTGTGGGGATCTCCAGTGTCTAGTGAGCAAGGCTGCCCGCAACAAGAAGCAAACTTGAATGCTAGCACTTTGTATGGAGGAAGAAACGACTCGCATTCATTCTCCCTTGAGCTTTGATTGGATCGCTCTCTTGGCTATAATCAGGAATGGTGTGGATATATACTATTTTGCCCCGAAGCTGCAATTAGCTCACAAATTTTTTTAGCTCTGGAAAACTTTTTGTATATAAAGTGTTATTTGGTCTTCAAGCTTCACTCTTAGCAGCACTACAGTGCTTGTTAGATGACAGACTCTTTGAATTATGAAAATGTAAGTAAAATTCTACTTTTGGTGTTACCTTATTACTTTCTCGTTTTCTTACAGGTAAAGAAAGTATTGTGATTGTCAAAAAAAATTACACTCAAGATTTTGATGAATCTCGAAGTTTCATGACCCCTCAAATCCAAAAAAGTGGTTTTTGAATTTCCGTCAGTCTGAAACTCCAACTAAAGCCTAAACTATTTTACTGATCGGGCTGAAACTTGGTATCTAGGGTTTTCATAGGGTTGCCCTGAAGGGATTTTGGAATTGGATGTATAACCCTAAAATTAAGGGTGGTCTACTAAAGGTTGAAAAGAAAAAAAATAGATTTTCTCAAAATTGGCTCTAACAATTTTTATTAAATTTCATTTCTAAGCATTGATCAATATTATAAGCAAAATGACTACTCAAATTTTCTCAGCAAAACGACTTTAAGGGTTTTGGTCAGTTGCGTAAATTCTCATTTTTTTATCAAATTGCCACTGAGATATGAAATTACTCATCATTGAAAATATGTAGGTCTATTTATAATACAAATATATTATTTAAAACATATTATTTAAAACATATTATTTAAAAACCAATAAATTTCAAGCTACATGCAAATATATATTTTTTTTAACTTTTCGAAAACTAAAGGTTGCGACCGTAAACAAATCTAACCCGAGATGTTGATGAATGTTGACATTTCATGACCCCTAGAAGCCCAAAAAGTGGTTTTTGCAAGGTCGTCTATCTGTTTGTGTGTGCTTAACCCAAATATTAAGAGGAGTTTAATAAAGCGTGAAAATAAAAAAAAATCTATTTTTCAAAAACGGCTCTGACGACTTTGATTAAAATTCTTATCTAGGCGTTGATTAAGATTATAAATAAAATGCCTATAATTATTTTCCCATGAAAATGACTTTCAGGGTACCTTACAGAAGCAAACATTTCTGTATATCCGCAACTATTTTAGTTACTAAATAACTTATCATTGCAAAATTGTAGTACTATTAAGCATAAAAAACTTTTATTCAAAATATATTTTTTATAAAACCAATAGTTTCTGAGATATTCGCAAATATATTATTACAATTTTGTGAGCTTTAGTTGTAAAGAGCTACTACATAAATTTTAATGAAATAATTATCTAATGCCATAGAGTAAGGCATTTGTAAGTCTAGCAAAAAGTATATGTTCTCTTTCCTTCAACCCCTAGGGGGAAATTATATATAGCAATGATCTATCTCTAACATTTTTAACTTAATAGTCAATATTCATCTATTTTACTGGTCAAAATTTAGAAATTAGGAATTTAATGGCAATGCGATAACCATAATATGTGCAGCCAATAAGAAAATGTCAACAATTTTAACCAGAAGTTGACATTTTAATATGACCCTTGGGGACACAATTTCAATATTTTAATGTTCTCGCTACCTTACAGGTAGAGCAAGTATTATGCTCATCAAAAATATTGAACTCGAGATTTTGATTAATGTCGACGTTTCATGATCTCCCGAATCTGATAGAGTGATTTTCACAATGCCGTCTGTCAGTATTTACCTCGGGCTAGAAACTGAACTATTTTACCGATTGGGCTAAGACATGGTATTTAGGATTTTCATAGGGTTTCCCTGAAGTGTTTTTGGAAGTGGATATCCAACCCTAAAATTATGGGTAGTTTCCTTAAGGACGGAAAGAGAAAAACTCGATTTGATCAAAATTGGCTTAATAATATTGATTAAATTATATTTCAAAGCTTTGATCAATATTAAAAACCAAATGGCTACTCTCAATTTTTCGTCAAAATGATTTTAATGGTTCCAGTCTGAAGCGTAAATTCTAATTTTTAATTATATCTTTGTAGGTTTTTGAGATATGAAACTACTTATCATTGCATATATATGTACTTATATTTAAAATAAACTCTTTTAATCGAAATATATTTTTATAAAACCAGTAGTTTTCAAGCTATACACAAATATATATATTCTTTAAGGTAAAGTATTATGACCATCCAAAAATCTAACCCAAGGTGTTGATGGGTGTCGACGTTTCATAACCCCCAGAACCTTAGAAAGTGATTTTTGCAATGCTGTCTGTCTGTGTGTGTGTCTAACCCTAAAATTAAGAGCAATTTACTAAAGGGTGAAAAGAAATTCAATTTTCTCAAAATCAGCTATAATGATTTTGATTAAAATTCATATATAGGCAATGATTGATTTTATAAACAAAATTGCTATTTTCCTTTTCCTATTAACATGACTTTAAGGGTTCTTCATAGAGGCAAAAATTTCCATATCTCGGCATCTATTTGTGATAATACATAACTTATCATTGTAAAATTGTAATACTATTAAACATTAAAAAACTTTTAATGGAAGTATATTTTTATAAAACCAATAGTTTCTGAGATATTGGCATATATATTAATACAATTATGTGAGGTTTAGTTGTACAGAATAGTACCTAATTTTTAACGCGATAATTCTTTAATACCCTAAAGTAAGCAAATAATTAAGTCCCACAAAAAGTTGATGTACTTTTTCCTTTAACCTTTCAGGGAAAGTGTTTGTATAGCAATGATCTATATATATTATTTTAGAGTCCATATTTATATTTTTATTGGTCAAAATTTATAAATGAGGAATTTAATACCAATACGATAACCATTAGATGTACAACCTCTAATAAAATGCAGAGAAAATTTTACCCGGAATTCAAAATTTTGATACAAAGTTTTGAACCTTGTAGAGCCAATATTGATCTTTTTAAGTCGTCTAAATATACAAATGAGGACTTTAATTCCTCAAAAAAGTTATAAAATTTTAAACTGGGAGTCAAAAAAAATATGTTTTACAGTAGTCTAGCATAATTTAGGTTCAAGTTTGCTCGTGTATACTATTTTGTTTCATATATATTACGCATTTTGAGAAAATATTTCCATTTTTATTGAACAATAGAGCGAGAAAGACTGTATGGGGTTCCGTACCTTTTTTTTTTAAATATATTTTCAAAATTAATTTATCGGTAGCTCTTCTAGCAAGACGTCTTGAACTTTATTGGAATATTTAATTATTGGACTTGAGAATATTGATTGAATCTGTAAACCCAAAACTTAAGACTTAAAATGTAAACTTTAACTTTAATTATTAATTCTTTGTAGTCTTTCAGATCTTTCAAGTATTATAATGGTTTTTATTTTATGTCCTTTTCATTCCTGAAGAGAGTTAAAATAACTTAATTATGGTGTCTCAACATTGTAATATTTGGGGGTTGGGGGAGAGACGGGAGGAATTTTCCCTGTGAATTTGATGCTTTGCACATTGATTGAAATCTATATGATTTAATTCTATAAGGGTAATATTATTTAATGAGACATTTCTTGCCCCTTTTTGACTATGAATTATCATTTAGAAAAGAATGTGTATTTTATTAAAGTCTTGTTGAGCTTTGATCAGTGGTATTATTTTGCGTTTATAAAATTGTTCCACTATTATTCACCCTGGTTAGAATTTGGATTTTATAATAATGTAATGCTATGAATTATAATCCGGCTGACTTCTCAATGTAGTATATCTTTATTATTTTTTATTGTTATGTGATCCTCTGAGGTAGTTTTTTTTTCTCTCTAATCGTGATATTCTAGGTAATTATTTATCTTTTTGGTAAATTTATTTAAACGATTTGAAATCAATTTTGTTCTTTTCTTCTTTGCCTAATAATATTTTCCTTAGTCCACCACCCACATTGTTTCACGTTACCTAACCAAGGTTATTGAGCAGGTAACCATAATAATAGGTTACAAAAGAAAAAAAGCCAATACTTTTGGAACAGTCCTACCTCACCTAAGTTCTAATATAAGGCATGCCAACCTCCTCTATAACTTTCCATGAAATATATTTCATGCAAAACCTTATTGAAAACCATCTCAAAATCAATGTACTACTTTCCCACTCTCCACCACATCATAATGATTCTCCATCAACCCACACAACCTGTGTCACACATAAATAGCCTTTCATAAATCCACGTTGGTCGTACACCTTTAGCAATTTAGTCTATCCTACAAACTTTCTTTAATTAGTTTACAATCAGTTTCTAATAATTTTCCCTAACCTTTGTGTAGGTTATCTGACTTATATCCATTTGTTCAACCTCTATACGCCCCTTTTCGTCCATACAGGTATTATCTTTCTTCAGATTCATGGACAGCTTAGATTTATTTACTCTCTGTATACAAATTAAAGTTGGTGGAGTGTGGGTCTTTGTGAAATGTGGGTTTACCCTGTCACAGTGATGAATTAACGGCCGAAGAATTGATGTTGTACCTGTCCTAGTCTTAAGTTATATTATAAGGCATATGAAACTATGACAGTCCTAGCAAGACAGTAGTGGAAAATATATGACCTGAATAAAAAACTGACCCAGGCAACAGGCAGGAGACAGTAACGGATGTAACGTATATACAAGTGAAAGACTTAAATTTTAGAATTAATAAATATAAACTTTGTTAAATTAATTAGCAAACAATCATAGTTTTTAAAAGCTGAATATGTCTAATACAACATTATAGTGTTGATTATTAGCAATTTTGAAATAGTAGCTTAATAGTAGCTTACTAAAAAATACTTAACAAGCTTACTTGAGGCAGTTGTGAAGGGACAGCCCAGCGAACGAATAGTTTTCCAAGACTCTTGATTTTCCGTAAGATGTGTATACATACACTTGATGCCAAGTGGCGGAATCAAGCTGCTTGGCTTTTTACGGATAGAAGAACGTTTATCCCTTACTAAGTAATAAAATTGTCCTTCCTGACGTAGGTGGCAGTGATTTATAGTCAGTTGCTGAAATTCCTGAGTAAATCTTTCCATACTTTGATCAGGGCCAAAAACAAATTGAAGAGGAACTTTTTCCAATAGGCAGCTGCTACGTCCTGAAGAAGAACAAACATGATCTGCCACAAATTTGAGTGTATCTTCTTTAATAGGCATTATCTCAAGAAGAAATGAAGAAATTTCATCTTTCATTAACCATTGTATTTCTTCTATACATGTGGCTACTGCTTTGTGCTGGTAAGCCGGCAAATGCTGCAAATTGTCTCCAACCTCTGGCAGTACCTCTTCTTGCTCAACAGAGTCTGTGTACCCATCCTGTTGAGAAATAATGGTTTCATCTTCATCCTGAGGTATAGATGAAGTGCTGCAGAATGATGTTGAACGCAAACCTTCCTGAGCTTTTTCAGATACAACAGCTTCTATGTCTTGTGGTAAGGTAATGCAGACTATGTCTAATGTTACAACAAGTTCCTTCAGGTCTAGCTCTGTATCTGCAGGATCAAAAGATGGCCAGATTTCCCCAAGACAAGTAGGCAATAATTTAACAGAACAACTGCCAATTTTTTTATGGTAATGGACAGAGCAAGTTAAATGTAGAAACAAAGGTGACACTTGTTTTAGAGATTCAGCTGATGGCTTATTTTCAGTTTTGTCAGAATCAAGGTTGGTAAAGCTAGATGACAGAGCTTCTCCTACAGTTGTATTGACATCCCACGAAGAAGGTGAACTAATATTACCTAATAAGCTTCTATCTGAATGGAATGTTCCAAGGATAGGACTTTCAATGTCTCTCTTAAAAGCTGGAATTTCCTGTAACTCTGTCTGAATTTTGTTTATCAAAAACTGTGTAGTTTCATTTGTTTTAATTTTGTCACTCTCTGACATGCAAAAGTAAAATTCAGGGTACAATGGGATAGGCTTAAAGTAGACCATTAAAATGCTTAAAAACTTTTCTTTAATAAGTTTGTGTAAATGTTGAAGATCATGACAAGGAAAATGGCATTGGAGTACTGAAAGAGGAAAAGGATGTTCATTATCTACTTTATTTTGTTCAACTTCACTCAAAGGTTGATCTGTTGTGGGAAGAGGGCTAGCTACTTGATGGAATGGGCTGCTTCCAACACTTGCATGTTTCAATCCATCTATTCGTACCTTGGTTTGGAACTCCTTTAAATGACCACAAACTGTCTTGATGAACTCAGATATATCAATTTCGATAAGAGCTTCCTCACATTGATTAACAGCTGCGTGGACATCACGTGAATAAATAGTTTGGTCATGTTGAAGTGCTTCAAACAAAGAAAAGACAAAGCACTTTGAGTATGCAAGTTGTAAAACAATGCAATGTTCCTGGAGAGTTTGTTTCACAATTAATATTTCAGTTGGTTCTGATTTCAGATCTGGACTTACTGAATCCACAAAATATCTTTCTGAATTATTTTTGTTTTCTTTTTCTGCTGCATTTTCAAACTTAAAGGTGTGATCTTCAAATAAGTCTTTGCCTCCGTGAAAATCTCCATCACCATAGACCAGGACTTCCATTAGTAATGCCAAAGGGCAGTCATATACATAAATAGGGAATGTTACTGAGCCTGTAACTGGACCAAAATTCTGATTATTACGTTTCTTAACCTTTGTTGCAGTCATAAAATTATCTTTAAGGCTTTTTTCTTCTTGTCTAGTATCAACCTTGTTATGCTGAGATTCAATTGGTATGCCTTTATCTAGGTTTCTGTTTATATTTTTTCCTAAACTAACAGAGTCACTTTTTGTTTTAAGCAACTGAAGAACCGGACTTGTAAGAGGCCGTTTTCTTCTCATTTTAGAATCCATGGAACCAGTTCTAATGCGGTTCAAACTACGACCCAACACTTCTGGAGAAACCCATCGTTTTGATATTGTGTCCCATGAACTAGCTCTCATACGAAATGGTGTATCAGATGATGACTCTCGATGACTAAGTTGAATAGGAGAGTCACCTCCAGACCCAATAACTCCATGACATTGCACAACACTTTTAACATATGATGTATCACCAGATGAACTCCGAGAAAGAATAGGAATCTCTGGACCAAAAAGCTCTTCTTGTTTTCTTTCTGCTTCCAAAACATCATTTTCTTTAGGTAAAACCAGTCTGACCGCTTGAGAGCACTGACCCCTTATAGAATCTTCAGTTATCATAAGTTTAATCACGTCAGAAAAGCTTGCAGGTACAAATGTGAGCAAGACGTGTGTAATACTGATTCCTTTCAAGAAACACCTCCACATTGGAATAGATGATGTATCACATTTTCCAGGTGATGAAGGATCATTACTGTTATTAGTTGTTGAATTCTGCATCAATATTTTACCTTCCTCTGAAACAATAATTAGCATAAGTCACATTTTAAAATTTTCTTCGTTTTTTAAACAAATTTGTCATGCCCACCTATTTTTAACAAACACTATTTTTGGTTTGTATAAATCTATATTATTTTCAGTATGATCAATATAGTAACATTCAGTGGTGCACATGTAAATCTACCCTAACCTTTTAAGTCAATAAAATTAAGTTTAGTTATGTATATGACAACTTATGACAACTATTTAAATACTAGTAATGTAAATTCTGTAAATGACTTTTTAAGTTCATATGAGAAAGTTATAGTAAAAATCACACAATAGTAATAAATCTATACACTACGCTTTGGTTCCTGTATAAAGGCTGAAGAAAATTTATATCATGTCCAAAAAAGCAGTTTTATTTCAAAACTCAAGAATTAGTTTGATAACATTTGCTTTATATAAATATTTATTGAAATTTTCAAATGCATACAGTATTTTCTAAACTTCACAGAAATTAGTGATCATATTTATTTTTATTGTATTAGTATATTTAATTATTTTGGTTTAAAATAAATTTTAGTTCATTGTCAGCTTCATGCAATATTTGAAGCCTCTAAGGCACTACTCATTATGTTGACAAAATAGTTCTCGTAGATTTACCTGTTCGAATTCCAGTCATGTAAATGTTAATTAAGCTTAACTTTATATTAAAATTGGTCTAATATGAGAGATTCTTAAGTTTCTATAAGTGTTGTCCCAGACCTTAACTCGTTGAGAACCTTAAAACAATCTGTTTCTAATAATCATAATGGTGGCTACTAGATACAGACCTTTTATTGTACATTAAAAAATAAATAAAGAGGTACTAGGTAAAAAGTAATCTGACTGCAGCCTTGTTATTATGTTTTGAAGTTATTAAATTTGTGCTTTTTTAGTTGTATATTTTAGGGGCACTTTTTTATGTGCATTGAGGTGCAACTTTTGAATCTTGAATCCTAAGCATGTTCTTAAAATATAGACTATGGATTCGACTCCTATTCTGTGCTTTATATATTAGTTATACTTCATATGGTTTATGTTTTTATTAAAATTATTTGGGCTGTTGAGGGCATCAAAGGGGGCAGAGGGTGATAAGCACCATCGCATTAGCACCGCTTTCTTCCTTTGAGTGTGCCATTATATTTTATAGTTGGTATCATATTAAAAAGAAGAAACATATTTTATAAAATATATTTAATAAAAACACATTTTAACAATGAGTTTGCAAAATTATTAAACACTCTCAATGATCAGTTAGTTGATGAATTAATCACAAAACTTTTAAAAAGTTTATGCATAAATTATTCAGTAAAACAAATAATTATGGGTATTTAATTTATAATAAATGAACGATTTAATTTACCAAAATGGAATCTGTATTTATATTTGCATTCAAATTGATAAAAAATGCTTGAACATTTATAGTTAAATTATGATTATTTTTATAGAAACTTACCACTCTTACACAAGGTTGATGGAAGAGGCAAAGGATATGATGCCCCATCTCTAGGTCGATTGCACAGTGACTGGAGAAATGACCTACAATCTCGTGGGCTTAGATTTAATTCCTTATCATGAAGTTTCTTGAGGTTGTCAAAAAGCATATCAATGAGAAGTTTATTAGGCGCATCTGCCAGTTGAACCATAGGACTGTCCACATTTGAACAGTTTAAGTGCAGATCTTAAGAATAAACAACAATGTATAAGAAAATTAAATCATTAAAACACAATGAATAATTACTTGCTAAGGAAAAATGCATATGGACAACAAATATATATTAATAATACAAATGTTATTAATACCCTACTCCTAGGGTGTAAGCTTAAGGAGGGTGGTTAAGGAAAAAGAATTTGCATTCTTTGGTTAGAGAGAGGAAAATCAAATTGTGGGGGAAAAAAACCTAGTTGTGGTTTATTCAATTTGCGTCATATAAACCATATCCGGCCTACCAAAGCCCGTGGATTAAAAGTCCAGCCATAATTGTAGAAGTGTTGAACATATTTTTTAGTTTGGCCTTGAACAATGTAGGTGGCCACACAATAGGGTAACTGGGGATTACTTAAAACCTTATTCCCCACAAAGCTGTGCACATCTCGCCAGTTGATGTTTACATGTTTTATTGTTTGAAAATAACGAGTGCTTTGCTTGCGAGTCTTATATATTATATTGTAAGTTTGTTAATTCTCGTTCTCGAATGATACGTTCTACTTTAAGAAGTAGGAAAAGGAAGCTTGATGATGAAAATCATCGTTTTAATGGTGCAGGTGGACTAATAAGTATATATTAATATTGCCAACTACTCCCAACTCTAAACTGATGTGATTTTCGTGCAACGAGTCTGTATCCACAATCAAGGAGTACAAATTTAATATACATTATGAAAGTAAACATAAATATTTTGAAAAATCGTAGCCTAGTGACTCAGCACTATGTATCTTAAAAGTTGAATCTCCAACTGTCTCTTATCAAAGAGGATGTAGTATTCTCGTTGGGGCTTTGTCACAATAAGATAAAGCTACCACAGCGTCCTTGCAAGTAGCATGGCTAATAACTAAACATAAATAGACCATAACTGATTTCAAAATGATAAAATATTGTATTATTGCAGTGTTAAACAACATAATTACTGGAGAAAAAACTAAACCAGGTGTGATTTCTTCCGTTGACCAAGCCCAACTGTCAAACACAACTACAACTTGTATTATCAAAATTCTATGATCATAAACATTTAACATAATCAGCCGATATTCATAGCAATCGATGAGTTGACAGATACTATGGATTTTGCTCTGTCGAGCATATTTACACTATATTTCGATGGCAGGTGTTTTCATAGAGAATTGTTGGCAATACATTCTCTGGAAGAAAATACTATTGGACAGTCTATATTCAAAATCATTCAAATCTCATTTGATTAAAACAAAATTGATCTGCGTTTTCCTTGTAAAAGATGGTGTTCTCTTCGTGACTGGAAGAGAAAGTGATTTGATTGCACTGCATCATTCGTAAAAA
>CABEEJ010007416.1:0-30824 GCA_901482245.1 Timema douglasi | reverse complement strand
TGTGTTCAGGTCAATCTGGATACCTAGTATTGCCAGGCTTATCTAGTCTGGTTTACTACTGGCGACTGGCACTTCCCTGTGTTCAGCTCAATCTGTTTTGGTTTCAGGGAGTCATGAAACGTTGACATTGATCAAAATCTCGAGTTCAAGTTTTTTAATGATCACAATAGTGTTCATGTTCTAAAAAACTTTCAGGGAACTAAGGGGCGGGGGGGCGGTTGTAGGGAACGCTAGAAAAGGTGTTTGCAGTTTTTATAAAAAGTTTCTTTTTGTCAAGTTGAATCATATAGGCCTATTGCTCCATTATAAACACATACAGTAGCCTCATGACTTCTCCGGTGCTGGCTGACAGCTCACAGCTGACTTCTGAAATTCAACATTTAGGTATATACCTAAGTTTGACCGTCAGAAGTGACAGCTGCTAAACACATGTTTTTACAGATCATTTGGTCCGGCGTAGGTATACATAATTTGATCTGTTAACGTTTCAAAGATGTCAGTCAGCACCAAAGAAGCCATGGGGCTACTTTAGTTTAACTTTCTTCACATGGGCACACATGATATCAGTTGTTGAATATCTAGCAAGGCTGTCCTGGAATTTAATATCAACTTTTACTGTTCATTTAAGAAGTTTGTCATCTAATATCACTATGCTCATGACAGATAATCAACAATACTGTTGATATACCTGTGGGAAGAAAACTAAACCATATGTTTCTATTGGACAAATATTTGGTCTATATTGGACAAAAAAAGGTTTTTATATAAAACTGTGAAAATACTGGCCTTGTCTCGCTTTCCCTACAACACCCCACCTTAATTACTCTTATTAAGATGGTTTTGAACATCCCAAATCATGAAAAGGTAATTTTACGTGATAAAAATTTAGGGCCACCACTTTAGATAATAATCAGTCAGCTTATCTAATTGGATTCAATTAACGAATCTAAACAAACAAACTTAAAAATAATTAATCTGAGATACAAAGATCATATATTTTCTACATCTTAACAGGGAGGGTTCATTTAAATAATACACTATATTATAATCATATTGATATCCTTTCTTCTAATAAACTGCTATAGGCTGTTTTCACCTGATCTAAATCCTTTCAGTTATTCCAATAATATTGTTTATATTCCTAGAAATATAATCTTACCAATATATAATTAGTCGCTAATCGGACTAGCTATAAAGTCACAAAACAGACACAGGGTAAAGTAACCAGACAACTATTATATCCATTTCTAAAAGATTTTTTAAACATTAAATTTTATCTTATCATTTTTTATTACTATAAACTACTACCTCTTTGGGTCATATGCATTTTTAATAATTAAGCTAATGGGGGTATAGATGAGTAAGGTTGAATTTCAGAGGAAGTGTAGCCACACTTGCATGGAGAGAGAGAGAGTGGAAAGCGTTTGGGAAAAACGACTCTCAGTAGACCTGACTGGGCTTAGAACCTGGATCTCACCGTTATCAGAAGTCTAGTCTACTGCGAGAGTGACACCTTATTTCATTTGACCACCAAAGCGGGTCACACTTAGTCAGTAAATTGAATGATGGTACTACTCCAAGGAGCATCACAATCTGTTGGCCAATATTGAGCTCTGTAATGCGATATTCCTGCGATATGTGAGGAACTGAGATGGTGTAACTAAGCAGTAATGGGCCCGTGGAAAAACTTTTATGGTGACCCCACCACCCCTCACCAAAAAAATCTTATGTGTAATAACTGTAAATTATAATAAACTACATTGGAATTCTTTCATAAATTACTTAATACAGGTTTATACTGGTTCAATAAAATTGCTACTAAAAAGTGGAAACTAACTATATAATGAAAAAAACTTGATCTGAATTGAATAAATATTATGAACACAATTATGGTTTATATTAACATTTATAGAGGCTAAACAGACATCAAACTTTAAAACTCCTTTCTTCTTGCTTCGATATCTGCGAAATTGTTTATAATTAGCTTCACAGTAGTTTTTTTGTTGAAATTTGCTTATATTGTGTTAAATATTGATTTTACAGAAAAATATGTACATAAAATTTTTATAGAACATGAAATAATGCACAATAAAGTGACTATTGATTATTTTTTTTATTGAACAATGAGATCTTAACGAAACAAAAATAGGCTTAGAAGAAAATACTTTCATCTCTTACCTAATTATTTTTGGGTGGGCGGGCCTGTGTGATGTGCTCCATTTTGGGTGCGGGCTTGCGGCATTTTGCCACCTACGTCACCCTATAATTACGCCACTGAGGAATTGAAGGAATCCTGTAAATACAAAAATAACCTCTCTCTGACCAGATTGAACTATGTGTAACATAAAATAGAGGAAGATGTAATTGATAAAATAGAAAGCTAAAATAGTTAGATATCTCTTCCTGTATTGAGTTTTTCAGATATCCTGGTCTCCCGAAAGTCTCCAAATGTAGATATAAATACACAACCCAAGATAATTGAAACACTCGGACTAGGCATATCTTTCAAAGATGCTCCAACACATCTATTTACACTCTTTACTTTAGTGAGTCAGAGTACTGGAGCAATACCTGGATCACACATAGCTGGCCTGGTTATCTGGTCGCGAGCCCCAAGGCCTGCTCTACCCCTGGTCACACTACACTGGTAGCCGCTGGCTGGTAGTAGCAACATCCCAGTATGATCGGGACATACAGAACAAAGAACCTCCTGTAATGCCTCTATAGGAGGATTCCGGTTGGAAAAAATGATTTTCAGAAGGTTCTTAACAAAGAAATCAGGCTATACAAGACATTCATATTAAACTTTAATAACTCCATTAACATTCAAAGGCATCAAATCTAAATGAATGCCCAAATTTGCACCCGATCATAATATCATGTTATGATCAATGCCAGATCCGCAAGGATTTATGGTCGAGCTTACTACAAGAGGCTATAATTATAGTCACCGAGAGGAAGATGGAATTCTGTTCCAATCCTGGTCAAGTCGCAACTGTCGGTAATGAACGTAATAGAAATGATGTACTATTAGTTTGTTTCTACAGAGGCTAGAGGAAGGTTCTCATGCATGTTGGCTGATTGCGACCACCCAAGGAAACTCGTCTTACGAGTCTTAGAACATCCCTCAAGCTCAAACAGAATATTCAGGAGATGCTATGAGAACTCAATCTTGTTTTTAACACAGCGTTTAGATCCCTTTCAAGCTATACGCTTATATACTAACCACGCCAGTTACTTTAGAGATTAGTTTTAAGGAAGTGTACCCACATTTGCATGGAGGAATACTGGAGAACAATTTTGTAGAAAAAAAGGGGAAGCTAAATTGTATCCATTCAAACATTTCTTAAACAAGCACCACAAATAAAAAGTCTGATTTGTATTCATTTTCATAATGTCCACAAAATCCTGAATTGTATCCATTCTGAATGGTCTCCATTCAGACATTTTCTTAAACGACCACCACAAATCAAAAGCTTGATTTGTATCCACTATAAATATTTGCATTATATCCACAAAATCCTGAATTGTATCTATTTAATCGCGGTGCCATTTGTCTGATAACTGGCAGCAGAAGAAACTTTCCTTAACTCATTCTGTGCTTAAAAGAGAGCACTACTGTCTCTATGTTAATATAAAAATTTTCTTTTACTCATTGTCTTATTACTTTAAAATCTAGACATGGATTTTAATTTATTAGACTTTTACACCTTTGGATTTTGTTACCTATGTTTTCCATATTAAACACCTTGGTATGTATAAAGGATCATAAAACCTCCGTGGTTTAGCTATCAATCGGTCCTGGATAAAATTAATGCTAACATCAGTCCCTCTTTTATTTTCTGACTGTAAAAAATCTGTGATATGAGGTGGGGCCAGATCACGTGTGGAGATAAACATTATATTCTCTTCGTTCACAGTGAATACACTGATGTCCTTGAACAGATCTACAATTTTTTCCACGTCACATTAATTTCTTTTAGATCTAGATTTTGATAGGTTCTTGGTTTCAGATAAACAATACTCACAATCCTTTATTCCAATATCAATCATTTCACATGTCTCTTCCACGATTCGACCGCGTTCGTTAACTGTAATACACCACTTTTCTCTTGCAGAATCGTCCCGGGTTATTCCATTAAACCCAACTGCAACTTGGCGTATCCGGTTGATGTGTTCTAATGCCTGGTAAATCGATATTTTATTAAAAATATTTTTGTTTTTCCTAACTGTAAAATGACCACCACGAAATTGTTCAAATAAATATGAATTAGTCTCAGGTAACAGTTTCATGTCACCTAATTACGTTTAACATTTATTTAATTAATAAAATTTATACAATTGTAAAATGAGAATATTTATTCATGGTCTACCCGACGATACCTGAAAATAGGCCTAGAAAATAAATCAAGTGGTACAATAGGTTTTTAGTAAAAAAAAATAGTCAAAAATTCTGTAATATTTGGCCGCCATATTGTATATATTTTTATACCGCCGTCTGATAACATTTAAAATATTTTTTAGAACTCGGATACCCTTAAAACATACAAAAGCTACCCATCATGCATATGTTGCACTACTTGCAAAATGGTGGCCCTTGGGGTAAATTTAGATATTCAGGAATGCCAACAAGCGACCCATAAAACAAAATATATCGGTTGGCACTACATGTTGTACCACCTCAATTAATTTTAAGGGCTATTTTCAGATATTGCCGCTATTCTAATATACCTATTATTTCGTTTCACAAATCTTACGAGTTTTTAGTAGATGTCTAATAATTTTTAAGATAAAAGTGAGGGAAAGTCTTTGCAGTGAGCTGTACCATTTATTTAATACTATGCTTTAAAAATAACGCTTTTTAATCCCATTAATTCGAATACACCTCGCACGAGAATGTATAGCTTAAAACGATGAAGATACATAATTGACAAAATATATGGAAAGGTTTCACTGAACCCCTCAAAAGGTCGCACTGAACCCCTCAAAAGGCCGCAGGTTCCCTATCCTTGCTCTAGAATGTTCGACCACTGATCCAGGGGGGCTTATGTTGCTCATAAGGACAAATAAACTGATTACTTTGGAACTATATGAGTGAGATCGGGTCTGGCTGAATGGTGGCAGAACAACTAGTTTAGCTAACATTACTGATACTAGAATATGTGTTAACCAGTAGATGGTTCTTAGTTGATCCATTTCAAAACATTTACAAATTCTGTACTTATAATCATCATCATCATCAGGAGATCGATCTTTAGATTTGCTTGCTGCAGCTCTCCACTTTGGCCTATTCTGGGTCAAGTGCTTTACATCTTTGTACCTTCTTCTGACATCATTCATTATCTGATTCATGCGCTCCATTTCTTTCTCCCTTCCACATCTCCTTCTATAACTATCTTCATCAAACTATCATGTTAACTCTTCTATGCTGTATAACTTTCCCAAGTATCCTTTCTTCATTTTCTTTTCCTAGCACTTCTGTATTTAATACCATATTCATCCAATATTTTCCCTTCACTTGCGGTTGAAGAATGTTGACAAGAATTAAAGGAAAGTTTTAAAAAGTAGTATGGGAAAAAGGGAATGCACTTTGGTTACAAAATTTTTACTTTCTCTCGTATCGCTGGGCACGTCGACTGTCAAACTTGTGTAGTCTGGTTTGCAGATAATGAGGTTGTTCTTTATCTCACCGAGACTGCGAGCACATTTACTGTAAATTCAACCTTTCTCATCCCTACCTCACGAGTATGATTAAAGGCGGATAGTCCGGCTGGGTAGTATGACGCGGTACACAAATGTAAGGGTTGGAATCGCGCAAATAAAATTTAAATTTTAAAGCACGAATTAAATCCACAGTAATGGATACAACGTTTGTTTATGTCGCATTGAACACTTCAAGGGGCTCAGTACTTATTAAAGACAATGTCCTATGGCTGCCCCATCGAAATTATAACCCACATTGAAATCTTATAGGTCATGGGTCCACAAAAAATTTTAAAATTGAAAAATCGAAATTTTAAAATGACTTACAATATGGTGGACATAGCCTTTAAAGTGGTGCAATTTTGACGAAATTTGGAACACATATGCTCTTTGGTCATATGGTCCAGCTTTCATAAAAATTCATAATAGGCCTAGTAGAAATTTCAAAATGGGAGCCAGAACGATTTTTATAGAATTTAGTGAATGGGGACTTATGAGGGCTATAAATCCGATTCCGATGTTGTTGTTTTTAGCACTTAAGGAACCCATATTTATTTCACGGCCAGTTTTATATCTCTTGCTCTGGTGTCAGTTCGCGAGACTTCCTTTACGTTCATTACACTCACAAACAAAATATCCAACATGGCGTGCAGGGAAGACATCGATAATAATAATAAAAAAAGATTGACTCGCTTACAAAAATGATTCTATTGCATTTTGAAAATAAATTGTTCAATAATAATTTTGCTTCAACTACGAAAACAGTAGTTTTGTAGATTCGAGCGAAGTACGGTTAGGATAAATATATTTTATAGATATTGTTCCGGACTTGAAGCAGTCGTACCAAGACTTAGAAAATGTTACTGCACACTATAAATGATGAAAATAGATCCAACCGCTCTCAAACAGATTGCCACTACACACAAATAAATATCTCTTGTACCAAGTATGAAAAGATGGCGCAAGGATGGCAAAGGCAGTCATACAGAAACAACACTATTATTATTATTATTATTATTAAGTGCACATAAAATAGTTTTTCAACAAAATCCTGTTGATTTTTCCTTTCTTTTTAATTTATGCTTTTTGAATACGAGAAATAAAAATTACAGGCCTTTATATTTAGATATAATGCGTACAATTTAATCCGCTATATACATTCGTTTGTAAACTTTTATTTAATTATTTAATTTGAACTTAGGCTTAGTCATTTGCTGGAGATATACAAAATCCAAGCTAATGGTAATAATTACAAGATTATTAAAAATATTAAATGTCTCTTAATTTAACCAAGCATTTGTAGCGAGCTATGATCGGATAACTCATACAAGTAATAAAACAAATTTGAAATTTCTTGGCCCGATATTACTTACTTGATCTAAGGCGGTATTGAAGCCAGAAGATAACGTACAGGTAATTTCTTTTAGCACCGCGTCTAACTTAACAGTTCGGGTTGTACGCTCATGTATTAATTACGCTATTGGTTTTAGGGGTTATATTTAAAGGAAGTCGTTTTCCCGCATTTGCATGGAAATCCATTCCGGATTTAAAAAAAAACCTTAGTATACCCTCCGAGATTCAAACCGCAATGTCAGTCTAGTCTACTGCTAGAATAGCGCGTTAGAGCACGCGGCCACCGTAGCGGGCTCGTGCAGGTAATTGTATTATGCAATATGTGTCTCAGGTTTCAACATGTCCAGTTGTTCTAAGAAACGGTGAACGTCCTCGCTACGACCTTTTGAAGCCCCGGACTCGTGATCCCAGGAGAGACCGCAATAAAACACTGCTCTCAATGTTTTATCAGCGAAACAAGTGAAGATACCATCAAATAATTGACGTTCGACACGTCAGGAACAATTTACCTCCCCCCCCCCCTTCTTTTGATTTTCGTTCATTCCACTACAGCCATTTCTTCATTAATGCGTCTCGAAATTGTCCATAATGGCCTCCAATTTTCGTTTTTTATGCACGATTCTCCTCCTTTTTTTCTTTTCTTTGCTTAGAATACGTATATTTGTTAATGTCTTTTGATTTCGGTTTGAAATGTAAGTGAAACGAGTCAGAATGGGAGGAAACATCTGAAGGCCAAGCAACATTCACACGGAATTATAACCGTTTTGCCTCGAGGGGACTGCTCAAATACACTGTTGGGCCTTTTACTTTCTCGTGACGCCTAGAGTAGAGACAGTATTGTGATCGCCAAACAATGGATCGAGCCACTGAATCCGAAAAAGTGATTTTTGCGATGCCGTCTGTCTGTCTTTGTTTGTCTGTGTGTGCATCTCTGTCTAATTAGAGAGCTAAAACTCGGTATCTAGGGTATTCATAAAGCTCCCCAGAAGGTTTTAGGGACTAGTTGTTTTAGCAGCGCTTATAAATATCCGTTTGTTTATATGTACTAATTACGCTAATGGTTTTAGGAATCAGGAAGATTATTTCTATAAACCATTTTGGTTAGACCAAACCCGACTGAGATTTGAACTTCGATCTCCCCGTCATCGGCAGCCTAGTCCACTGCGAGCGTAGCGCGTTAAAACCAAGCAGCCATTCAAGCTGCTTTTCTCAAAATCGACTTTAATTGTTTTTTTAATTAAAATCTGTATCTAGACATTGTTTACATTGTAAACAAAAGGTCATATCTCGTTTTACTATAAAAGTGACATTGAGGGTATTTTACATGAGCGGAAATCTCAAATCTTGATCACATTTCTGCAACTCTCTGAAAAACAAAATAACAGATTATCGCATAATTAAAGGGCTTTAAAAATCCATTTGAAATAATATTTTATTTAAAATATATATATATATATGAAATAATATTTTATTAAAATATATATATATATATATATTTAAAATAGAGCTTTGGTAAACTGAGAGCTCATTTATGCTCTTTCGTGGAATGTGATGCTCGTTTTTCCATTATGTGTATGCATAAATGTATATTATTTGGCTTTACATATTTTACATCGAGTTTTAAGTAAAAGTCTCAATTTTTTAGAAAACGAGTGATAAAGTTTGTTGCTGTGCATTGTACTATTTTTTTTATCGTGAAATATCCCAGTTTATATTTTTTTTATAGAAACTCAATGTTATATTTGAATCTGACTTTGATTTAAATCTTGACTATCGCCTGATTTACATTCCTTTGTGTCAAACAATAAGATATTGTCTGATTTACATTCCTTTGTGTCAAACAATAAGACGTCGCTTGATTTACATTCCTTTGTGTCAAACAATAAGATATCGCCTGATTTACATTCCTTTGTGTCAAACTAATAAGATATCGTCTGATTTACATTCCTTTGTGTCAAACAATAAGATATCGCCTGATTTACATTCCTTTGTGTCAAACAATAAGATATCGCTTGATTTACATTCCTTTGTGTCAAACAATAAGGTATCGCCTGATTTACATTCCTTTGTGTCAAACAATAAGATATCGCCTGATTTACATTCCTTTGTGTCAAACAATAAGATATCGCCTGATTTACATGCCTTTGTGTCAAACAATTAAATATCGTCTGATTTACATTCCTTTGTGTCAAACAATAAGATATCGCCTGATTTACATTCCTCTGTGTCAAACAATAAGATATAGCTTGATTTACATTCCTTTGTGTCAAACAATAAGACATCGCTTGATTTACATTCCTTTGTGTCAAACAATAAGATATCGCCTGATTTACATTCCTTTGTGTCAAACAATAAGATATATCTTGATTTACATTCCTTTGTGTCAAACAATAAGATGTCGCTTGATTTACATTCCTTTTTGTCAAACAATAAGATATCGCCTGATTTACATTCCTCTGTGTCAAACAATTAGATATAGCTTGATTTGAATTCCTTTGTGTCAAACAATAAGATGTCGCTTGATTTACATTTCTTTGTGTCAAAAAATAAGACATCTCTTGATTTACATTCCTTTGTGTCAAACAATAAGATGTCGCTTGATTTACATTCCTTTGTGTCAAAAAATAAGACATAGCTTGATTTACATTCCTTTGGGTCAAACAATAAGACGTCGCTTGATTTACATTCCTTTGTGTCAAAAAATAAGACATCGCTTGATTTACATTCCTTTGTGTCAAACAATAAGGTATCGCCTGATTTACATTCCTTTGTGTCAAATCAATAAGATGTCGCTTGATTTACATTCCTTTGGGTCAAACAATAAGATATCGTCTGATTTACATTACTTTGTGTCAAACAATAAGACATCGCTTGATTTACATTCCTTTGTGTCAAACAATAAGATATAGCTTGATTTACATTCCTTTGTGTCAAACAATAAGACGTCGCTTGATTTACATTCCTTTGTGTCAAACAATAGGATGTCGCTTGATTTACATTCCTTTGGGTCAAACAATAAGATATCTTCTGATTTACATTACTTTGTGTCAAACAATAAGACATCGCTTTTTTACATTCCTTTGTGTCAAACAATAAGATATCGCCTGATTTACATTCCTTTGTGTCAAACTAATAAGATATCGTCTGATTTACATTCCTTTGTGTCAAACAATAAGATATCGCCTGATTTACATTCCTTTGTGTCAAACAATAAGATGTCGCCAACCTTAAACACCTCAAATATTGATATTGATTGTCTTCCCGTTTAAAACTGTGATTTTTTGTGCTGTAAACAAAATAACCAACTTGTTTAAGTTCTCAAATTATTTGGTTTTTTGAAATCCTATCAGTTAGAAATCCTGGTTACAAAAAGATAAAGAGAAGGATACAGTATATTTTTCTCAGAAGTATTTTGTTGTCTAAGTGGGCACGGGGCAATTAAGAGCAGAGCAAGAAACCGAAGAAAATTAGTGTCAATTAAATTATGTTTCCCTCCTCATTAATGCTCCCTTTTGTCGTAACCAATAGTAAACTGCTAACGGCTTCATATTTAAATTTCCTAATGGACACATCCTTGAAATATTCCGTGTTTGCTGTTCATTCATAATGACATGGACTTGGTCTTTCGTGTTTGTTTGCGTGGTCAGTGGTCAAATGGGTATCTTGAGAGTATTTGCATTGTATAGGCCTAGTGGTTTTTTGAGTAAAAATTCGCTTGGGTCTAGTTTACAAAAAACGAATTAAAAAATTGGATTTAAAAAAATATATTTAATGGTCTGGTTACAATCGAGTATAATGGGAGTTTTTGACATGACAACTATCACTGTATACTAGTTTTTGGAGTAACGATTTGTTTAATAGTGGTTTACCGATGACTATTTAAAAAAATGGCTTTAATGATGTTTAAAATTTATATCTCGGGAGTAATTGTCTCCCAAATAACACTGTATACTTTATTTTTAGGTAAAAATTTGTTAATAGGTTGGTGACCTGGTGGTCTAGGGGTAAGGTGTCAGACTTCTATGCTGGCGCCCGGGGTTCAATCCTCGGTCCCGGTAAATATTTATCTGATTACCAAACCCTTCCTTCACCTCTGACAAGACATCTTGTGAATGTGGGGAATGCCAGGCCTCCACCGTGGTTCGAATTCCACGTTAAACTGTAGGTCCTCCATTTCATCTCACAATCACCCTACCATTGCACATTAGCGTAAGTGCGTATAACCCGAACGGGTAGTAAGACGCGGTGCTAATAGTAATAATAATATTAAAGGGTTATTTACTGATAAATGGTTTTCGAAAGCTAGATATGTTTTGAAAATGGCTCTAACAAATTCGTTAAAATGTTATTTTGTTTTTTGAATTTAATTTGTTAAAGTGTAGTTTACTGATGACGTTTTTTTTAAAACTTTAATATAAAAAAATTATGTATAAATTTGGTATCTGTTAAGTTTTTTACATAATAGTAATAATAATATGCACTTGTTGTTTTCTGTAAAAAATAATTCTGTATTAGATTACCGGTACTGAAGATTGATTTTTGTAAATTTTGAATATTTTGTAAAATATCCATATCGATTTTGTCTAAAATTTATATCGGGGGACTATTTTACATGGTAATGAATATTGAAGCTTTATCTTTCTAAAATAAATTAATTCAGTGGTAGTTTACTTACGACGGTAAACATTTTTTATTAAAAATTGTCCTTAAAAATTGAGTTAAAAATGAGTACCTTTGAATAATTTTTCTTGATAAATAAGAATAAGACTAATTTTGTAATTCCTCAAATTACAAATATTTTTAGGCTGGTTTACAAATAACTTATTTTAAAAAATCTGATATTTGTTTAAAATATTTGAACAATTTGGATTGACGTTTTAACAGTGTTTTACTTAGAATCTATTTTTGAACATTATAACACACATTACAAGGAAGTTAGTGCGTTGTATCGTATCATTTATAATACTTTTAATTGAATGGTAATTAACTTGCATATTAGGCTATATTTCAACATAACTAGTAGTATGGTTGCTCTATTATTACTTTTTGAGATACCCAAAATCCTCTTACACTTAGAATTTCACTCTAAATTAAAAAAATAGTTTTCTTTAAATGAAATAACTTTTATCAAATCATTGTTGGTCACTCTAAGGTCAATGTTGTAGTCTACGAATTACTTAATAAAACACATTGTTTATTAAACCGCTTTCAGTTTGATAAGAACATAATTATTATAAACACATCAGTGGTATGGGGAGCGTGGAATGGCTCACAACCACGTTCAACTATAGTAGAACTTTTTAATTCCAAGTCCATCGGGTATCTTAACAAATTTCGAACTAACCATTCTCATGGATATATAGACAGCTGGTACACAATAATTCAATTTCCTCAAAATATGCAACATATAATAACACATTTTGATATGCTGTATAAAACACAGATACGCAATAAATACATACATAAAATAAAATAAGAACAATTCAAACACAGAACATAAAAACTTTGAAAAATTAACATCAATATTAAGGAATCCGCTCGCCACTGGTACATAATTCCTCGGTTTCTAATTTACAATGCGTCAACAGATTAACTAACTCCAACATTGACATTCTCGACATATGGGGGAGATTTATTAATAAATTTCGTAAATTACATGTCTTTACACTCACTACCGGTAGCCTTTCTCGGCATTTTAAAACACAAACAAAACAATAATAATCAACAGAGTCCAGTTTTGAAAGAGACTATCGCCACGTGGCCAGACTGCCCGACTTGCGCTTGCGCAGTGGCGTATTTTCCACGAAACACTTGAACCAATCTAGATGAAACATGGGAGTGGGGAAGACAGCTGCTTTGTTTCAACGTGTCTCACTGTGTGTCATCTCTTTTGTTCCGCCTTGAGTCACCAAGTGTGCAGTGACTCATTTGAAAGTATGAGTACAAAGCGGAATGACACACGATGAAACACGACGACACAAACATGTCTCGAAACGTTTTGTGTGCCTTGCCTTTGTTAGGGTTGAAATTATAACAAACTAGAAAAAAATCAACAATGAATATGTTTCAAATTATCCAAATATTTCCTTCAAAAATTAAAATTAAATGTTATTTCATACCATTAATTTAAATAAAAATCTAATGGTGAATCATGGTGGGTTAGTATTATCAAATTTTTCGAATTAACCAATTTCAAATTAGGCAAACTCTATTTTATTTATGGCTCAGTAAATTTTATTTTTTGGCCAATTCATCAGGTCTATGTAGTCTGTAGCTTCGAAATAACACGAATGATGAACTAACGAATTATTGAACACTTTTGTGAACCTCGTGCTTTCAGAACAAGACGGTTACCTAGTTCTCAAATCGCCTTTCTTTCATCGGCTAGCATGCATAATAAAACATTTTCAGCTTTACCTAAATAACCATTTCGTTGTGTGACAGGATCGATTACTTTTTTCAAATCGTTACTAAGTTGACCACTTGATTCTATCGTTGATATAGATGTTTAGCTCAATTTGTGCACAAAGACTTCGTCTTGATGTTAAACAGCGCAGGATCAAATACTAGGACAACTAAAGAGGATAGTGTTCTTATGGTTTCCTGGCCTATATATAGGCGCAAAATCCTGTTGACGTGTGACATGTGACCAGGACACCTGTTTGCTAAATCCTGGGATTATGTGGCAGTCACAGTAGCTGTCAATATATCAAGCATACATTTTTGGTCTGTACCAAGGTCAGATTTATCTTGTACTTCGGTCAGTTATGTTTTTATTATATCAAAAATCGACAAAGGGGAGCTTTTCGCAACACTGAAATTGTTTCCCTTTGTGAGCTGAAAGCACTTGAGCACCCAGTGTTTCACCGTACAGGTGCGTTAATAAATGCCACAAGAGCTGACAGTTGAACCACTGTAAAGGTTTCTTCAGCTCTAGCTATAAATACATACGAACAGCCCTTTTGACCCGGTTTTGACAAAGGTGCCATCATAACCCTCAGCTAATATTAATACATTTCAAGATGATAGTTGTAATTTTTACAGCTTCTCCTGAATCACAGGTTACATTTCCAAGTTAAATATGCCCTGGTTCGGATATAAGCTTATAGGGTCCTTCCGAAACAATCTTTTTGTAATACTTGAACCACTTGGGATAGTGTTTTGTCTTTTCTACTTCAAAGTAGAGCCCAACCCATGTTCTAGCTTTTCATAGATCTTTCAGGTCGAGTTTTGGAGCTGTCCTTAACACACCCTTTATCTTCTGCGCTAACTATTCCAACATCTTGGAGTACATCAGATCCTATAGTTGCAGCTGAACTTGCCGACACTCCGATACCGCCAAAGGAGGTAGCTAAAACAAATGACCTAGTCGTGTTTGTTTTGACGAAGATCATGGCATATCATAAGTGTGTGGCACTGGTTCTTATCGTGCTTGTGCATTTGGGTAAACTCCTGCTGAGATAGTAGAATCTCTTCCATTTCCTTTTTACTCATGGTGGTTATTAAATCTACCAACCCAATTATAATATTTCTAAATGTTCTCTAGCCAGTTAGAAAATCCCTTCCTTGTTTGGGAATTCTTGATTCCCCCTTCCCATTTACAACACTCAAAACTTTCGCACATTCACCTACAAATGGCAAATATTTATTTGAGAATCCTCTTTAAAATTCTGAATCTTCTCTTCGTAACAGTCACTTTTTTGTATTTTCTTATATATATTTGTATATATTATATGCACGAATAAGTTGTAATATTCTTCTATGATTTTATGAGTGAGAGCGATGATTTTTATAAATTTCTCCAATCAAAGTTTTCATCCTCTCAGCTATTTCATCCACAATCGGACTCTTGTATTCTATGTCCGGCTATGTTCATGTTTTATCCGCAAGTAACGTATCGTATTAAAGTAGGCAGGCAGTTGAGATTGGTTCATTTGCTGCGGCAAGCCAAATAGCGGACAACTTATCATATTTCTTGTCTTAATTCGCCACAATCTTGTGACTAAATAAATCTGAAACAAACAGAAACTTTATTAAATACGAATTATTTACGCATTAATAAAAAAAAAGCAACAGCTCTCAGGTCTCAACGTTTAATAATCCCCAGTAGAATCTGTAAAGTCAGAAATATGGGAAAATATCACACTATTATCTGGCCAACGCTCTTTGGTCGAAGACGTACAACAATTTAAAAATCAATGAATATATTGATAATGTATGTCATAGTGTAATTTTATTACAGTTTTTAAAAAAATGTTGATATTTGGCGTAAATCGCCATAATTATTCTCACCATTAATATTACAACTAATGATGGAAGCCCTCCCTCTAAGCAGGTTTTGAAGAGATGGTTCAGTAACATTTGACGAATCTTGCTTTGCAATTCATTGGCTACTTTGCTTTCTTCACATTAACAAAACAATCTTTACTTTCACAAATAAAAACTCAAGTCTCTTGAGGCAACTCCTAAAATACACACACACGTATGTTTAATACTTGGAGAGCTTTGAAATGTGGTGCTGGAGAAGACTTGAGAATATCTGACAGGGTGACAAATGAAGTCTTAGAGAGGGTGAATAGAGAATCCTTGTGCACGACGCCATAGAAGGAAAGGTTGAGGGAAAGAGGAGCTTGGGAAGATGGAAGATTAAAATATTGGATGACTTGAAGGACAGAAGAACATTCTGGGAGCTGAAGTTGAAGTCGGAAAACAGGGTGCAATGGCGGCCTAAACTCATTGACAAAAGGAGTGGACATGTCGTAAGACAGAACACCTAATAATAATGATGATGATGATTATGGTGATAATATATTCTTTGGGTTTCTTTTAAATACAGCTATTATACGTCTTCTCCAAGTTATTCCGATTTGATTATCAAAAACTGACATTTTCACTTCACCCTGGTGATTTCATAATTTACACTAATTTTTTCCAAAATATTCCCCTGTAACATGATTTTGGAAGCTGAGTGTATGAACAAACAAGTAAGAATACACAATTTAGAGGAAATGTACGTGCATTTTCTTTAAGGGGAAAGGGGTACTACAGAGGAAAACCCACCTGACTGGAACATGAATCCGGTTCTCCTCGACACGAGCACCCCACCCTACACAAGTGCGGGAATGACGTCGCTGGTGAGATCTATCGTGACTCTCACTTGCCTTGCTGCAACAATGTATGGGACAAATAATAAGATATGTTCTATTAACCAAGTGGAGACAGCGGTCCTTTGATACACACTTGAATGAAACAGAATATCTTCCTTCTACTCGACATTTTAGTGTAACTTACAAATTGTATATGACAAATCATAACTTTTACTTAGGGCCGGTCTTATGACTACCGGATAAATATTGCTATTGGGAGGTTAAACCTAACTACCAGATAAAAGTTATCAGGTACTTAAAGCTCCCGTTAAAAATGTGATGGATAAATACAATTTTATCTTGCAGATAAGTGCTATCTGGCAGTTATAAGATACACTTTTAACTTATCCACCAGATAGAAATATTTATCTACAAGATTAATATTTATCCAGGAGTCATAAGACCGGCCCTTAGTGGATTTAACATGCTTTTTTGTTGAACGGCGTATTAAAAAATAAATATGTTTCATCAAGACTGTAGGTCATTAAGTTAAAAAAATAAAGTTAACAGAAAAGTAAATTCTATTTAAGTAAGTAATTTTTTGAAATATTTGGCTTTAATCCAATTGAGGAGATTATAATATGCAGACATTCTGGACTTGCGGTAAAACTCGAAACACGGAAAACCAACAACAATATAAAAACATGGCCATTGTTCCAAACTCTTCCTAGTTTTTCTTACTGTGGTTTTACTCGGGTCTTCTCTCCATGTGCTCTCTCTAAACATGTTGAGTCGCTTTTCAAATTAATAAATCAATCCATTACTAGAAATCATACAGTCGGTCTATTTTCCCTTTGTGCCATTAGCATATAAAAAGCTTTAGCCCCCGTGTGATTTTTTCAAAAGGACCATACAATTTTCCAAAAAACAACAACAACCTTTTGTTGCGTGTCTGAAGAATGTAAACATGACCGTGGGAAGCTAACTTTGTGGTGAGTGAGAGTTATCGAGAAGTGATTTCGGCCGTCTAGAGCTCGAGATGATCTCCAAACGAGATCTGGTTGTTCTCTCTAAGTAAGTCAAGCTCATTGTGTAGTCGATAATAACAATACTTGAGAAGGTCTCATTGTGACTTGTGGTCTGTGTCAAAACTACCCGACATGCAACGGTGTGGTGGACTCGAACGCCAGGTTGCGTGTCTGTCGTCCCTCTGCGGTAGTTAATTGTTATTGTTATCGTATGGCAACAGCAAGTGCCTTCTTATTTATTATAATTATTACGGCACAAATCTCACCCATTATATCAACTGACGAGAAACTGGCTTGTACTTATGACGCGAGTCGTTTAGACTCTAAATGCTGTCGACTCATTTAACAGAATGTTGGTAACAAAACCAAGTTCTCACAAATCTGTTGGATATTAGGGTTCTGGCTGTAAAAAGGTTTAGAAAATACACGCTATATCTACGGTAGACATTTAAAACATTTTAATATGGTATATTATTAATAGTATTGTGTTGGTAGTATATAATACATATAAAAAATGACAGCTGCACATTACATGACTTGATGTATGAATATATTAAAGTAGCTTGAGTAACTTTTTAAAATGTCAGATACGGTTTTCATACTTGAATACTACCATTACTATAAAAGAAGCTCTTAATATTATAGAATGATTTTATGAGTAATAAATCAAATAAGACACATTTCCAAATTGCCAATTTAGTGATTTCCAATCAATGTTGGTAGTCTAAAGAGGGCTTCCTAGGAAGATCAGGGTTTAATATACTTGGCACAGTCTATAAAGCATCACTTTCGCAATAGACTAGGAGGCTGGGCCACGAATCTAGGTCAGCCTATTGTAGAGAGGACATATTTTTCTTAGTTACTTTTATCTTTCAATTGAAACAAATGCGGGTACCTTTTCTCTGAATAATACTAACCCATTCTAGTAATTAAAGACAGATAACACAAGCTACTAATAAGAAGTTATGCAAAAAATATATCCAATAAAGAATACAGCGTCAAGCTAATTGATTGATAAAATATATAATACTAATACATTATGAGACTCAACTGTGGTATTGTCTATTATGTTAGTGGGTCTGATTCTTACTGGTCATGTTAACAGTTTAATACTGTGTGGCTCTCAATTGTGATATTGTCTATTATGTTAGTGGGTCTGATTCTTACTGGTCATGTTATCAGTTTAATACTGTGTTGCTCTCAACTGTGGTATTGTCCACTATGTTAGTGGGTCTGATTCTTACTGGTCATGTTAACAGTTTAATACTGTGTGGCTCTCACCTGTGATATTGTCCACTATGTTAGTGGGTCTGATTCTTACTGGTCATGTTAATAGTTTAATACGGTGTTGCTCTCAACTGTGGTATTGTCCACTATGTTAGTGGGTCTGATTCTTACTGGTCATGTTATCAGTTTAATACTGTGTGGCTCTCAACTGTGATATTGTCCACTAGGTTAGTGGGTCTGATTCTTACTGGTCATGTTAACAGTTTATACGGTGTGGCTCTCAACTGTGGTATTGTCTATTATGTTAGTGTGTCTGATTCTTACTGGTCATGTTAACAGTTTAATACTGTGTGGCTCTCAACTGTTTACTAGGTTAGTGGGTCTGATTCTTACTGGTCATGTTAACAGTTTAATACTATTTGGTTCTCAACTGTGATGTTGTCCACTAGTTTAGTGGGTCTGATTCTTACTGGTCATGTAATGATTAACCAAAGCGACTAAGGAGGTTTTATTCCTTCTGCCAATGCAAATGAGGAAGGCTGGGATGCTCCACCCCTCCAGCTTCTGGCTTCACTGATCTATCCTTTCTCTCTTTCCTTGAACCCCGCGCGGGGATTTATTGACGCCCTCCCCTATAGCATAAATACTCATCCATGGCTCCAGAAATGACCCACGCCCTGAATGGTGCTTTATCGCCATTACGTGGTTCATGGTTCATGATCCATCAAAGCCATTGATCATACTGGTGTGACTGCTTATGATATTTTTAAGAATTGATAATGGTTCATTGAGCAAAGTCATGGATAATACTTCACAATATTTGATCATCGCTCATTGATATAAGTTATGCATCGCATTTAAATAGTATTTGATTATACATTTTGATCTGAGCCATGCATCATATTTCCTTCACCCTTCATGGATAAGGTTCATGCATCATACTTACTCTACATTTGAGCAATGTTCAGTGATCAGAGCCCTAAATCGAGCACATAGTAATGGCCAAGATGAATTAATATATTTTCTATCCTTGTGACAAGATTCCATCATTTTATCTCTATCCGTACACACAGTTGGCTGCATAGTAGTACTGGTCCAGGAAAAGGTACTTTCAACCAGGGATTCGCCTTTGTACGTGTTCGTAGTCTTTGTCCTATATGCTAGAGTTAAGTTACACTTGTACATACTGTTCTTATATCATATACATAGGCTCTGCCCTCCTTTCCTGTATTCTCTCAACATGGTCCACATATTCACATGACGAGCTTTCATCATGTACTTTTTGTACGCTTTCAATCACCTACATAATGGACGTGACTCCCATGAAATTCACTTAGTATGAGGATTAATACTCCCCGTCCGTTATTTCACTATCCTGTTATACTCTTCTGCATGATGGACTTGTATCCTAGTACGTGTTTAGACACCTTGTTATGTATTATAATACTATATTAGAGGATTTGGTGTCCCGTTGTGATTTGAATCGTAAGACAATGAATTAGTGTAGGTCCACTTTGTATATAGCTGATCTTCGCCTCATGCATTGTAACCTGATAATGTACCTTGCTAAGGTCAATTATTACAGTGCAGACTCTTCCTTGACCAAGAAACTGCATTGACGTTTGGATCGTTGGTTTAGGCGTAATAGCTTACCGCTATATTTTCTAATTCAACCTTATGCTTATCTACCACTAATCTGATGTTCCTGTTATTTTTAAATATCAGAACACAAGGCGAATTATAAAGACTATCTACGGTTACGGATTATATATAGTATTGGTCTATCAACATTTATAACTTATCACGGTACCCCGGGGTGAGGGAAAGGAAGTAAAATTAGCTGACGTTCGTTATTTTCTTAATCCTTATATGTCAGGTCAGGATAATCCTTACCCTGGATCTTCCCTGTTTGACATCCCTTTCACAGGAATGGCGTCCGTGTTGTCATTCTCGATTACCTAACAATACCTCGCAGAGTGGAAACATGCGTTGCTGTCACCTCCTACTGGGTACCAGTAATTTGGCCTAAAATGTAGGCCAAACGACTTAAGGCCAAATTACTACTAAGCTAAATGACTTATTGTAAAATTAATTTTTAGGCCATTTATTTAAAGTGTGAGTAGTCTAATATGGTGTATGAACCCAATTTTACCTTTGACCTTCGACCCCGAGTTGTGTGACGTAATCATTGCGTGTTATGTCGCAACACTCCCCCCTGGGTTTTTCCTGGTGACAGGTGCCAGTATATTTTTGTCTAACCTGAATTTCCCCTTGGATTATTTCCATGACGAAATGGGGTTAACGACCTGTTGTCCTCCTTCAATGTAGCAAAGGCGTATTTCTGGTTTTCTATGTGACAATGGGTTTTCCCTGATGACTGGCGCCAGTTTGGCGGCTGGATAAGACAGGAATAGATCGTGACCTTGAAACTGTGAACTAGTATGAGAGGTCATTGACCCTGACAACACTCCCTCTTCCCCCTCCCCCCATCTATGTGGTAATAGGTTTTCCCTGATGACTGGCGCCAGTTTGGCGGCTCGACAAGACAAGTCACCTCGATCTGTGTGACGTAATCATTGCGTGTAATGTCGCAACACTCCCCTTCTATGTGGCAATTGGTTTTCCCGATGACTCATACTTGGTGCCAGTTTGGCGGCTCGACAAGACAAGTAGAGACAGGAATAGATCACGACCTTGAATGATGTCGCAACCCTCGCCCTTCTATGTGACAATGGGTTTTCCCTGGTGACGTCATCGCTCTGTCGCAGCCTTAGCTGTTAACAGCTATAAATATCAGCACCTGTTTTGAAATCATTTCATTGTATAACTTGTCTTTGCGTGTTAAACAAGCAACCCAGGATGAGTGATTACGCTTTACTAAAAGATATGGGTGAGTAAATGTACTTTTCTAACAGGTACACTCATTATTTATCTGTTGTTAAATCAAAGTGTATACATTTAATTTATTATTATTAATTTATTTCAAAATTACAATAAATCATGGCAGAGTTGTCTTAAGTTTATTAATTTATAATAGGTTTATGAGAATTAAAACCATAGATAATTTTAAGGTGTCCAAGCAGTCACTTTTTGATGACATTTGGATAAAGTTATCCCTTAACAAATGTGTATTATAGTCAATGGTATTTTATTGAAAAAATTGATTCGTAGCTATAGTTAAATGTTAATTAATATTGTTGATAATTTACTAATGTCTGAATATTATTTTAAAATAGTATAAAAAAGAGTGGATAGAATAGATTAAATAATTATTTGTTTATCTAAGAGTGGTTTATTGAATACATTTATTCCAAACTATAAAATTATTTGAGGGGAGTTTACTAAAAACTAAATTTTATTTAAAATATATTTTGAACAAGTCTTTAATATAATTAACATAATGATGTGTTTATTGAGGGTAGTGTTTTAAAATACCACAATGTCATCAGTTTCTGTGACCTCTGCACTTATGAAAGACGTTGCATAGTCCAGATTAAATGTACCAGAAAACAAACCATTTAAAAATATTTTTGGGTTTCAAAAGCACTCTTGTACTGTTCGAAAGTATCTAAAGACCCGTTCTCACCGCTAAAAAAAAGGCTGTCCATTTCTAAACAAAGCGAACAGATCTGCAACGGTCACCATACTGCACATAGGGGAATAGATGTAAAGTCTGGTCGATGACCTAGGATGACTTATTACTGTCGAGCTTTTAGATACAGATGCCGGAAACAGGCTAATGCTTCAAAGTGAGGTGTGTGTTATTATAAAGTACACATTGCCCGGACGAGCTAACGCTACTAAATGTCTCAGATTCACATAACACTATAGATACTATTTTATCTTACTATTAGATCACGTAGATAATCTGTTTATAGTTTTTAATTCAAGCTATACTGAATATAAAACTAAGCTGTTGCGTTATATTTTTAGAGAATGAGCTGTGGGGAGATCCTCAAACATCCGAGGATCTGATGGCCCTCGGTGTCTACATGGAGGAATTGACTGCCAACTTTTGGTAATTGCTGGCCAATGTAAGACCAGATTTGTAATAAAGAATAATAAGCTTTTAAAAAAACAAACAAAAAAATAGCTCAATACAAAATTGTTTTGAAATATGAATAATGTGCTAAATTTGTGGGTTTTTCATGAATAAAATTGCGGATTATCAGTTTTTTGTTTTATAAATGCTAAATGGTAAGTATTATATTGATTCAAGGTTATTTCCTAGTTACAATATTATTGTATGACATCTTGGCTCAGTTGGTAGAATGCCTATCTCTTGATATAGGTGTCCCGGGTTCGAGTCCCGGCTGGATAGCTATTATTGTTAAAATGACTATTCAGATTAATAGGTAGTTTCTGTATGATTATTCATGGCTATCACTTACGTTAAAAATTCTAATACAAAATCATGTTTGTTTCAGATGCATGGGACCACTATTGATATCTCCTCCACATCAGGTGCTTGCGTTGGTATTACCTCCTCCACTACCACCCCTAGGACCACACGAGCCTATAAATGACATTTTTTCGGCTTCGGATGTAATTGACGCATCCATAGGTGAGATTATTATTTTAGGTTAAACTAGTTTTAAAAATATGTATAAGTTGAATAGGTATATAATGAGTAGATTGCTTATTAAACCTCTATAAAAGAATACTAATAGGTGAAAACACTTTTAAAATAAAACCAACCCTAAAATAAACGAAATGTCCCAAACATTGAGTGAAATAAACAAGGGTCTTTTAAAATGGGTAGTTGCAGAAACTGAGGGATCCGTTTTAATATATGTTATTCACACTGTCCGCTCTGAGAACAAACTATAAATAAACTGGTCATGTTTTCAGGAATTATTTTGATAACTTATATGATAATTTATTTGATATAAAAAGTGCAAAGAATTAATTTTTTAAATTTACTTTGGAAGAATATTGT
The DNA here is from genome assembly GCA_901482245.1 of Timema douglasi. Classification (NCBI taxonomy): domain Eukaryota; kingdom Metazoa; phylum Arthropoda; class Insecta; order Phasmatodea; family Timematidae; genus Timema; species Timema douglasi. The sequence goes on along the minus strand of CABEEJ010007416.1, from coordinate 7,488 downwards.
TACAAATGCTTACTTTGTAGTTTGTTTACTCGTGTTTGAATTCTAACTCTTGTGTTTTAGCTCAAATTAATAACAGAAATGCCTGTCCGAGCCGGGAGGAAGACGTGGTCCAGATCCCAAACTCCGCAGCGCCCATTCAGCTAGCGGGAGATTTTCCGCCTCAAGAAATTGGGGGCATCATTTCACAATCCGGTGATGCTGAATATGTCGGCTCGCTCCACCCTCTTACAAGCCACGGGAAAGACTCTGCCTCAGCCCCGACATTCGCAACCTCCATTCAACAAGCAGGAGCTTTGCTGCCTCCAGGTAGCGGAGGTGTCTTCCCACAAGCCGGTGGTGTAGGGGCGAGGCAGGTGGGAACAACTGCCCCCCTTCAAGGCGTGGATACGGTGGTGGCGGGGCCGTCATAAGCACCACATACGGGAATTAGTGGCCCGATAAATCAGCTTGGTGGAGCATTGTCGAATGGTATCTCTCTTCGGATCGTCGAGGAGAAAATAAAACAATTGAGGTTTTCTTTTATACTGGTAAAGAAGTTACCTTACATCTTGGTGCTCCAGCAAGCGATCGTGACGCAATAAGCTGGCTTGAAGAGCAAATTACTGTTTCGCTCAATCGGCTGCAGGACCATGGTGTCAGCGCTGATGCTCATGTCGGCTCACTTTTGAATATCACAGACTCGACGTTGAACCCTGTATACGTCTCATTTAGGTGGTTGGATCAGTTAGATGCTCGGACCGTGCTCAATAACGTACGTCGAGTGTTGCAGAGTAATAATTTGTTCTTAAGTACGGCACCACTGTATGTGAAACTCATCCCTTTTAAGGAGCCTCGCGGGAGAGCATGTTATTGTGATAAACTCTCCCCAACTACCACATACAGTCGAAGAAACCAAGGAATCGTTACGATTCAAAATGCCTTGCCCGTGAATTGGTTGTTGCCAAGACTGTGTGGGACTTTAAAAGAGAACCAGGATGCATGGACATGAACCTCTATAAGCACATAAAGGAGGGCCGCATTATTAAAAAATACAAATCAGAAGATTTATGCCGTGATGGCTGTGTGAGTCTTTTGAAAGGTGGTGGTGGAATCACTGAACTGAAACCATTTCAAACATATTACTTTGAATACAAAATCACAGTGTTCAGGGAATGTCGGGGGAGACAGGTCCTATCTGAGGGGCCTACTTCTCCCGAACATTCCTTTAAGGGCTACCTTGATTTGTATTTTCACGACGATAAGCAAAACCATTTTGGCATCATTACATCCTTAACAGCTGCATTTAAGTGTTCGTACTTTTGCCGCGACTGCCGTGTGTCGTTCAGTAATAAGAATGCGCACAAGTGCGAGTCCGCGTGCGAAAAGTACTACTGTAAATCAGTCCGCAGTGGAGGTCGAACTGTGACCTGTAAAGACTGCTGGCGTTGGTTTACAAACCAGACATGTTTTGATAACCATAAACTACCCGGTTTTTGCAGAGGTCACATGTCGGTCTGTGATGTCAAAAAGGTTGGTGGGCAATTTTTCAGTTTGGAAAGATCAAATTATTCACTCAGGTGTTATGAGACTTTTTGTAGAGTATGCGATACATATTGTCCTTTTGGTCATTTCTGCTACATGAAGCAAGCCCTATCCAAGCCATCACTGGAAAATAGCAATTTCATGTTTGTGTTCTATGATATTGAATGCAGACAAGAAATGCTTCTTCAAGGTGTGGTCAACACGTACGTGCACGAGCCTAACCTCTGTGTCGTAAAGACATGTTGCAAGGCCTGCCTTAATTTAATGTAAATGACCATCATTGCAATGCATGTGGGGGCGGTAGAACTCGCATATTCAAGGGTGATACCAAAGTGGTCCAATTTTCGGATTTATAGAGCAAATTAAAGCAACAAAATTTAAGTATCTCACCCCTCTCGGCCATAACGCGAAAAGCTATGATGGGAATTTTATTTTAAAATATATGATGGAAGTTTAAAAATGGACTCCAGCGCTCATAATGAACGGTGGGAAAATCATGTCCCTGCGTTAATGCCCGTTTCACTTTATCGACTCGAAAGTACAAAAAATATCCCATCGGCCACCCCAAAATTCGCTTGGAACCAAATTGTCAGTCTGTAAATCAAGTAAAAGGCATAGTCAAAGTTACCGTGATGCCTCCAAGGGATATATTCATGCCCGTATTACCTACATGGATGCACGACAAGTTAACGTTCATCTTGTGCAGGAAATGTGGAAAGGAGTAAAATCAAGGCGCGTGTCGGCATAACGACAAAAAAGATCGCTGTTTGACAGGTGTCTGGGTGATTGACGTGATCTGGAAAGCCGCTGAGAAAGGCTTCACCGTTAAAACAGTACATGAAGTGTGGGAGTACAATGTATCTGTTTACGATCGTCAGACACGTTCTGACGGATTTTATCATGGATACATTGATACTTTTTTTGAAAATTAAACATGAAGCCGGTGGATGGCCAAAGTGGTGTACTTCACAAAATGAGAAGTTAGCTTACATTCAAAATTATGAGGAAAGTGAAGGGGTAAAACTTGACTTCGGCTCTGTTTGTAAAAACCCTGGTGTCCGCATTATGGCTAAACTCTTTTTAAATTCGCTATGGGAAAAGTTTGAACAATGGCCCGATTTACCATACGTAGCCGTTGTTAACGGCTATCAGGGCATCCACAAGTACCTGATGGATACATACATCACCGTGGACAGCGTCATTGATGTTAATGATGAGGTCACGTTTCTCAATTACAAGGATGCGCGTGACGCGTTGCAGCCTAACCCTAACACGAAGTGGTGGCATGATACACGAATGCTATGGCTAGGTTGCACTTTACAGCATCCTTGAAAAATTAGGGGACCGCGTTTTGTATCACAATACAGATGGCGTTCTATTCACGGAACGCCCCGACGATTGGAGTCCACCGACCGGAGACTTTTTAGGTGACCTCACTGATGGACTTCAAGATTACGGTCCGGGAAGCTACATTAGCGCCTTTGTATCTGCCGGAATCAAGAATTACGCTTACCGAGTTTGTGTTGGTTGCGATTCTGCCAAAACAAAAACGGGTTGCAAGGTTCACGGTATCACCATTAACTACGGTAAACGGAACAATATTAATTTTGACTTTTTTTAAAGCTATGGTCACCGAACAGGCAGCGGAAAGATACATACAGATATAGCACACAATTGTAAGAAAAGTTCTTGCGACTATATATACCGTTTCGCAGAATAAAGTCTACCGGCCCTTGTACATCTAACGTAGGATAACCGATGATTATAAAACTTTGCCGTTTGGGTATCATAGTCCTTGTAAACGCTCTCGCCACGACTAAAAGGTGATCGTTTAGACGGGCTGAATAATCACTATTTCTTTCACTCTTGACACTTCCACTGACATACCACTTTTCAAAGATTTGAAATTCTTTCATATTTTTTTTATGCACCCGGGATACTTTTTTATATTTTTTTATCCGCCAGTACAACCCTTCACCTACCTGATTATTTCTAGTCAATATAATCAGTTGTTTGTATATATTTTTATTCTAGTCAATTTTGTTTTTTTCCTTGTACACATTTTCAATTGAAACCATCTGGTCGTGTACATATATTCAAATACTCCTTAAACTGGACTTTGTAAATTAATACCTCGGCCACTAATCCCGCTACAATCTCAAGAAATTGATTATTATTTCCTCTACACGTAAACATGTATAATTTACTTCAATGTGTAATATATATTCTATAACTATCATTTTTGTAAATAAATATTCCAAGTATACTTTTCATGGCGTGAGTCATATTTGTAAATAAATATTCCCAAGTGTACTTTTCGTGGTGTGAGATATATTTGTATAAACATATATTTTTGTTAATATATGTTCCAAGTATACTTTTCATGGTGTGAGGTATATTTGTATAAACTTTAATTTGTGTAAATAAATATTCCACGTATATTTTTCATGGTGCGAGATATATTTAAAAAAAATTGTGTAAGTAAATATTCCAAGTATACTTTTTATGGTGTGAGCTATTATGGTAATAACTTTTATTTGTGTAAATAAATATTCCAAGTTCACTTTTCATGGCGTGAGCCATATTTTTAAAACTTTAATTTGTGTAAATAAATATTCCAAGTATACTTTTCATGCCGTGAAATATATTATAAAACTTAGATTTGAGTAAATAAATATTCCAAGTATAATTTTCACGGTGTGGGATATATTTGTAAATAAATATTCTATGTATACTTTTCATGGTGTGAGCTATTTTTGTGTGAATAAATATTATAAAAACTGTTGTTTGTGTTTTAACGTCTACACACCCTCCCTCCTATCCTATAAATACAAGTTCATATAGCTTATAAGCTCAGTCTCAAGCATTATGGACCCGTTGAAACATCCATTTTCGGCCATCATCAGCGGCCCTTCCGGGTGTGGAAAGGCATATTTTGTATCCGAATTTATCCGTCACTTGGACACAATGTGTGACGTTAAATTTGATAAATTCACCTGCTATGATGCTTTATGGTAACCGGGGCTCGAACAAGATGGGGCAAGTCCCCGCGTCATATTTTGTAAGTGGTCGTCGATCTTTCCATCAAAGGATGCCACCATCAAAATATTAGCGTCATGTACCTTACACAAAATATATTCCACCAGGACAAGGGCCAAAGAGACATTTCCTTAAACGCACATTATATCGTGCTTTTTAAAAATCCCAGGGATAAAGCTCAGATTAAACACTTTGCACGACAAGTCTGTCCTGAAAATCCCCGTGTTTTGCAAGAGGCTTACACGGATGCCACAAGTACTCCTCACGGCTATATATTGTTAGATTTCAAACAAGGTACGCCAGAATGGTTCAGATATAGAACCCAGACCGATGCCGGCTGCTGCGTATACCTAACACGCAAAAGCTATAAGAACACCGACACTTCCCGCTTAGAGATCATTTCATAACCATGAGTCTCAAAGTGCTGAAGCAGGTCCCTCTGCTACGTGCGATGTATCGCATGAATCCACAGCAACTGGTCGCCTTACTGAAAACGGCCGACAAGAAGCTGATTGACTCTGTTTGCGAGTGTGCCTACAACACTTTAAAGGGAGGGTTGAGACGATTACTCGTTCAGAAGGGAGGAGCGTTCTTGCCCTTACTTTTAGCTCCTTTAGTCAGTGGTGCCCTCGGTTCCTTATTCAACAAGAAGATACAGGAACACACGAAAAAGATGATATTGGTATCCCCGGAAACATTACACCGTTACGAGCAACACCACCAACAAGTGGCATCGATCACAAATCTAGTGCTCTCCGAGCTGGACAAGGAAATGGAAAAAAATCAATTTTGTAACTATCTCGCATCAGTTGGGCTACAGTAGCCCCGTGGCTTCTTTGGTGCTGACTGACAGCTCACAGCTGACTTCTGACAGTCAATATTTAGGTATAATAACTAAAAATTTGACCGTCAGAAATGACAGCTGCTAAACACATGTTTTAGCAGATTATATGTTTCGGTGTAGGGATACATAATTTGGTCTGGTAACTTTTCAAAGCTTTTAGCTGTCAGCTATGAGCTGTCAGTCAGCACCAAAGAAGCCACGGGGCTACTGTATCTATATTCAGACGAAACAACTAACAGTACTTTTTACTTTACGAAGATACCCGCAGGCTTCCAGTTTACATTTTATGCCAAATTACTTTTGTGAAAGTAATTTTTAGGCCAAATTACGTTTGGTTTAATTTTTAGGTAAAATAACTTTAGGCCAACTGCCGCGTTCCCCTCCTACTTACTACCCTATAAAAGGGACTTGTTCTATAAATGATAACACAGTCAATCTACTGTTACGTCATCAACTTTAAAACACTTAGACATATTGTCGCGCAAGGAACATTCAATCGCTAGACTAGACGGGACTAGTTCCGAGTTCGATTATGTTCAGAGACATTTATTATACAAGCTAAGACAAAATACTAACTTCTTTGAAATATATCGCACAATTCACTAACTTTGGCTTAATCCGCCCGAGTCCCGGCCTTATCTATCCCGTGATAAGATCACTCGTTTCTCGTCTGGTCACCCCCTCTCGGACATAGTCCAACTCAACTTGAACTCAACTGCTACTCGACTGACACTCACCTCTCTCTCCCGTGATAAGATCCCTCGTTTCTCGTCTGGACACCCCCTCTCGGACATGGTCACCCTCAACTTGAACTCAACTGCTACTCAACTGACCCTCACCTCTCTCTCCCGTGATAAGATCACTCGTTTCTCGTCTGGTCACCCCCTCTCGGACATGGTCCAACTCAACTTGAACTCAACTGCTACTCGACTGACACTCACCTCTCTCTCCCGTGATAAGATCCCTCGTTTCTCGTCTGGTCACCCCCTCTCGGACATGGTCCAACTCAACTTGAACTCAACTGCTACTCGACCGATCCTCACCTCTCTCTCTGGTTCGTGATCGAGACTAGCGAATACTCAACTATCTCAATTTCATCTATAACTAAATGACATAAGTCGTGACGCGATCGTCACATCACATCGGAATATTCCAACATCTAAACTCAAAATGCAACTCTCTTCGTATTATCACATACATTAACAAACTTTACGATGCTCTTCTAGAATACTCCTAAAAATATCATAATCTAGGGGTGCGCGACTAATAACCATATCGGCCAAGAAAATAAGCACCATCACAAATACCTTCACTATCTCCCGTATCTCTTATCTGCCTATCGGCTTACATGTATGTCGCATCTCAACAAGTAATGGGTGGTAACAGTTAGTTACTCTCTAAAGGGAAAGAAAACTCCCAGCGCATTCTAGAGTGGGCAATATCACGGAGAAGAACATCGTTAAATATAATCTCTCTCTTTCTCAAAAATGAATTCCAAGGCTGTCCGTCGTTCATACCCACTTGTGAGAAACCTAATTCTCACAATGTTGGGAATGTCTCCCAAGTTCCCCGTCATGTTTCCTCACTTGCCGTACTGTACTTAGGTCTCATCCGTCACTTCACGAACCACGTCAACAGTAACATACTAGTAACATGCTAGTAACATACTAGTAACATACTTTGATGCACATTTTATCCGACTGGCGAATTTGTGCTGAGTTTTATTAAGCAGGCGGATTTTCATACAAACGATTAAAGTCTTTTCCCCTAACTTTTTTTTTCATTTCGTTTTAGTTATTTTTTATTATGTGTTTTTAATGTTACTTATCCTAAATGTAACATGATTAATTAAAATGTATTGTTTTGATATTTTAGTTTTTAATATCATTACTGAATTTTTAAATTTTCATGTTCTCATAGTGATCGCTTCTATTTAGCTTACGTGCTTTTATTATCTACGACCAGGTGCTTATATTCATGATGACAACACCTCTAAGTCGTGCTTATATTCATGATGATAACACCTCTAAGCCGTGCTTATATTCATGATGATAACACCTCTAAGCCGTGCTTATATTCATGAT
>CABEEJ010007415.1:0-30827 GCA_901482245.1 Timema douglasi | reverse complement strand
TCTTACCCCAGAACATCACCTTCTGACATAACTGAGAGCGAGTAGATTTGGCCAGTAGCTTCTTCTTACCCCAGAACATCACCTTCTGACATAACTGAGAGCGAGTAGATTTGGCCAGTAGCTCCTTCTCACCCCAGAACATCACCTTCTGACATAACTGAGAGCGAGGAGATTTGGCCAGTAGCTCCTTCTTACCCCAGCACATCACCTTCTGACATAACTGAGAGCGAGTATATTTGATCAGTAGCTTCTTCTTACCCCAGCACATCACCTTCTGACATAACTGAGAGCGAGGAGATTTGGCCAGTAGCTCCTTCTTACCTAAGAACATCACCTTTTGACATAACTGAGAGCGAGGAAATTTGCCAGATAGTGAAGGTAGCACTCTTCTCCATAATTCCTGCAATTCCCTCATGGGTTAGATTGAGTGTACCATATATTTTATTGGATTTTTTTTCCCCCCATCATGATAGTAAATCACTTTCGCACTGTATGCACATATTGATTACTATAATGTAGTAGGGATGAGGAAGGTAGAGTTTGAGAGGAATTGTACCAGTATTTGCGTGGCTGGATAGGAGTAAATTGTTTAGGGAAAAATATTCTCAATACACGTGGCTGGGATTCAAACCCAGACATCCCCAACAGTGATAAACCAAACTAGCACAAGCAGTGGTTAATTGAGTCAACGTTCTTACCGATGCGGGTCGTATACCTTAAACATTAAGAGGTTAAAAACCATTATGTTAAGCATAATATTTTCGTTTGGAAAAGAGTGAAAAACTAGTCCTATATTTTTATTATTATGTCTATGGATTTAAATTATTTTAATTGGTAGCATTTAACGTTATATTTCTAAATTCATGGCTACACCACTATACAACCTAAACATCATCTTAACCTAAATTAACACGTCATACATCGTAGTCTCAAGAATTGTAATGGATTGGCAAGAGAATAAACACATTAACAAATGCATACATGGTTTGAGTCACATTCTGGCCTTGATCTGGGGTATCCTAGAGTTAATCAGCTCCTATAACCACCCAGTCAATTGTGAAGATAAAAGTGATACATAACTTAGATAACAAGGAGCTTCTTCTTAAAGGTGCCGCCTACTTGAGCACCTAAACACGTTTGAAATTCCACGTTATTTAACAAGCAATTTGTTATTTCCAAATATGGTTCAGTCCAAAATGAAGATGAAAACTATCCAAATGTCACTAATGGAATAAAAGCCTAAATTTAAGTTTTATTATTTTAAAAAGATTCATAAAAAAAAAGTGTAATTTTCTCATATTCAAGGATGTTTCCTTCGAAATGTCTTAGTTCTGAGGTCCAGACTTCCACAAACAAAGAGTCAAATAGCCATTTTTAACAAGGTCACAACATAGCATTCTAAGATAACTGAGGATTGTTTTACTGGTTTTGAGGCTTCAGAACTGACATTACCATAACAAATGGAATATTTTAGTGGTTTGGAATCTTCAGAAGTGACATTACCATAGGAAATACAGCAGTATGAGGCTATTTCCTTTTGAGTAGGCGGCACCCTTAACATCAAACGGGGAGTAAAATTTTAAAGCTAACGACTTTATCACTCATCGGCGAAACATAATACTCAAATGTCTTCAGTACTTTCTCTCTCTCCCCTCACCCCCTCCTTCACTGACTATTTAGTCCCAACAAACTTACCTCCAAACTTTATCTCGAAAGACTTGGTTGGAGCGAGAGAGAGGTAATGTTTAGAAGGGGGGTAGAGAAGCAGATAACTTTATCTCACCCATTCTGCCTCTTGAAGTTTCAATCCTTCACTCCCCCCCCCACCCCTTTCCCGCCTTCAAGTTAACTATGTAACCATCTGCGGCCTCCTCCCACGTTTGGTTGGAAAGGAGTGAAATGTGGGGTAAGGCTTGTAGCATAATGAACCAGTGATCAGATGAGTGGTTGAGGGGGGTGGTAGGGGTGTATAAGCCTACTAGATATTACTTATACACGTGTAACTTCTGCTGTTGTTGAGAGATCCAAATTATTCGCTCTAGATTTAACCGTCCTTGCTTGAAACTCGTAACAAGCCACAGCTTTATGACCCTCGTTTGTATATCTTTGCTTCCGTTCATAGCTCATTCTATACGTTGTCACTTTTCAATTTTATCTTCCTTTTCCTGTTTATCTACTCTTCTTTTTCTTTGTCTCCTACCTCCATACTTTTTTTCATTCCCCCCTCTTTACCACCCGCCCAATCCTAATTTGTCTCTCCCCTCCACCAAATTTACATTCCATTAAGTCCCAGCAGCGCTGAGAAGCTTTGTACAGCTCGCGAGGGTTATTAAAACCTGCCCCGGGGTCTGACGTGACCCGCTCTGTAAAGATGAAGTGACTACCGTTGAATGGAGGATATATATTCAAGATGGTGTCAAGACTGGTCGAAAAAAAGCTTATCTTTGTGATTCCTTCATTCATCACTAGGCTAACTGCGCCACCTCATCATCAACCTTTAGGTCAGCGAGAAAGTATCAATAGCTGTCAGGCCACACGGCCTAAAATACAATAGTCTTAGTCATTTTCTGGGACTACTTCTCTATTCTGTCTAAGTTTATACTCTCTTTAGCCCTTAACCTAACCTATAGCCATTCTTTGACACAATGTCCATAAGAAAGAGGGAGAAAAAACTTAGAGACTTCTTTTCTCAAGGTAAAGAGGAAAGCTCGGTGTTAATTCTCAAATATCTTAAAATGTTCTGCTGTTAGCCTATCAAAAAATAACTGTATTAGTAGCGTGTGGGGTGTTTGGGAACGGGTCAAAACACTCATCGTACAGCGCTGTAATTTTCCCCTCCAACCCGTCTAAGTTTGACCCCCTTTCCAAATCTGTGAGAACATTTCCCCTCCATTTCTCTTTTGGTTATTTCCATGACGACATGGGGTTAACGACCTGTTGTCCTCTGCTGCTCCTTCAATGTCACAAAGGTTTATTTCTGAGGGGTTTTTTTCCCGTTGGTATTTTATGTGGCAATTGGTTTTCCCTGATGACTCATAGCTGGCGCCAGTTTGGCGGCTCGATAAGACAAGTCGAGACAGAAATAGATCGTAACCTTGAAACCGTAAGCTAGTACATGAGGTAATTGACCATGGAAACCCTTCCCCTTTCCCACTTCTATGTGGCAATGGGTTTTTTCTGGTGACGTCATCACTCTGTCGCAACCCTAGCTGGTAACAGCTATAAATATCGGCACCTGTTTTGAAATCCTTTCATTGTATAACTTGTCTTCGATTATTAAACACGCAGCACAGGATGAGTGATTACGCTTCGCTTACGGATCTGGGTGAGTAAATGTGCTTTTCTAACAGGCAAACTCATTATTTATTTGTTGTCAAATCAAAGTGTACACATTTAATTAATTAATTTATTTATTTATGATAAACCATGGCAGAATTGTCTAAGTATATTAATTAATAATAGGTATATGAGAATTAAAGCTATAGATAATTTTGAGGTGTCTAAGCAGCCACTTTTTAAAATGACATTTGTATAAAGTTAAGCCTTAACAAGTGTTTAATATAATAAAGGGTAGTGTATTGAATAAATTGATTGCAAGCTATAGTTAAACGGTAATTAATTTTGTTGGTAGTTTACTAATGATTGAATATTATTTTAAAATAGTTAGCCTAAGCAAGAGTGGTTATGATAAATCAAATAATTTGTTTTTTTATTTAAGAGTAGTTTATAAAATACATTTATTACAAACTATAAAATTATTTTAGGTAAGTTTATTAAAAACTAAATTTTATTTAAAAGATGTTTTGGACAAGTTATTATTATAATTAACATAATAATGTGTTTATTCAGGGTAGTGTTTTAAAATACCACAGTGCCATAAATTTCTGAAACCCCCTGAAAGGTGTTTATTATAATTAACAAAAAATAATGTGTTTATGGAGGGCAGTGTTTTAAAATACCACAGTGCCAACAGTTTCTGTGGATCCCTGCACTTATGAAAGACATTGCACATTCAACCCTAAATGCACCAGAAAACAAACCATTTAAAATAATCTTTGAGCTTCTAAAGCACTCTTGTACTGTTCAAAAGTATCTAAACACCCATTCTCACCGCTAAAAAATGCTGTATATTTCTAAACAAAGAGAATAGATCTAAAACGGTCACCATCCTGCACATGGGGAATATAAGTAAGGCCCGGCCGTTGGCCAAGGACTCCCGGTTACTGTCGAGCTTTTAAATTCAGACATCAAGAACAGGCTCACACTTCAAAGTGAGGCGTGTGTTATCATAAAGTACACATGTATACATCATTGCCCTGGACGAGCTAACGCTGCTAATTGTCTCAGATTCCCTTAACACTCTGAATATTATTTTATCTTAATATTAGACTATATCACGTAAATAATCTGTTTAGTATTTGTAAGTTCAAGCTATACTGAATATTAAGCTAAGCTTTTGCGTTGTATTTTTAGAGAATGAGCTGTGAGGAGATCAACAGAAATCCACAGACCTGATGGCCCTTGGTGTTTGCCTGGAGGAATTGGCCGTAACTGGTTGGTAATTGCTGGCTATTGAAATACCAGATTTGTAAGAAAGAATAAATAACTTTTAAAAGCCAAATAATAAACAGAATAGCACCATGCAAAAGTGTTTCGAAATGTGAATAATGTTCTAAATTGGTAGGTTTTTTTTTCATGAACAAAATTTGTGATTTTTTTATAAATGCTAAAATGTAAATATTATATTCATTTAAGGGGATTTCCTTGTTGAAATATTATTGTATATCACCATGGCTCAGTTAGAATGCCTACCTCCAGATCTAAGTATCCCGGGTTCGATTTCCGGTAGGACCATAGCGATTATTGTGAAAATGACTATGTAAATTAATACGTAGTTTCTGTATGATTATTCATGGACGTCACTTATGTTGAAATATTCTAATACAAAGTAATGTTTGTTTCAGATGCAGGAAACCACTGCAGGATGTCGCCTGCACATCAGTTGTCTTTGGAGGTTCCGGTAACATCCCCTCCACCACCACCACCCTCAAAGCCACACACGTCTATAAAGGACATTTTTAGGCTCTGGATCCGAATATGCGTCCATAGGTGAGATTATTATTTTACGTTAAAATAATAAAAGTATTGATGTAAAAAATATTATTGATATTTTAAATAGTTTGAGAGATAATTACAACTTGAAAGAACATATAATGAGAATATTACTTAGTAAACCTTTTTAATAGAATACTAATAGGTGAAAAGACTTTTCAAATAGAACCTTAAAGTAATTAAAATATCCCAAACATTGTGTGAAATAAACAAGAGTCTTTTAAATTGGGCAGTTAGAGCAATTGAGGGATCCGTTTGAATATTTTATATTCATACTGTCCACTCCAAAAACAAAATATAAATAAAACTCTCATTTTGTTTTCAAGAATTATTTTGCTAGCTAATATATTAACTTGTTTGATTTAAAAAGTGCAAATAAATAATTTTTTAAATTGACTTTGGTTGGAAGAGTATAATTTAAAGTGATTACTTTGAAGTTAGTTTGACTTTTGCTTGAATTCAAGCTCTTGTGTTTTAGTTCGAATGGATGCTGGAGATGCCGGTTCAAGCTGCGGGAAAAACTCTGTCCCAACCCTAAGACCCGTATCACTCATTCAGCCGGTGGGAGCTTTGCCGCCTTCAGGCAGTGGAGGCGTCATCCCACAAGCCGGTGATGCCGAAGATGTCAGCTCCATCCACCCGTTCCAAGCCGTGTGAAAGACTCGGTCCTGACCCCAACATTCACAACCCTCATTCAGCCGGCGGGAGCTTTGCCGCCTCCAGATAGAGGAGGCGTCTTCCCACAATCCAATGGTGTAAGGCCGAGGCAGGCGGGAATCACAGCCCCCCTTCAAGGCTAGGATATGGTGATGGTGGAGCCATCATCAGCACCATAGAGGGTAATTAATGACCCAGTAAATCAGGTTGATGGAGTATTGTCGAAGGTATCACTCATCGAATCGTCGAGAAGAGAATAAAACAAGTGAGGCATTTCTTTTATACTAGCAGAGAAGTTACCGTACATCTTGGTGCTCCAGCAAGCGATCAGGATGCATTAAGCTGAATTGAAGAGCAAATTACTGTTTAGATCAATCGGCTTCAGGATCATGGTGTCAGCGCCGATGATCATGTTGGCCTACTTTTAACAACATGGTCTCTATGTTGAACCCTGTATTCGTTTGTTTAGGTGGGTGGGTCATTTAGACGCTCGAGCCATGCTCGATAACGTAAGTCGCGTGTTGTAGTGTAATAGATTGTTCTTGAGTGGCACGTTAAACTCAGCCATTTTAAGGACCCTCATGGGAGTGCACGTGATAAACTATCCCCAGCTGCCACATACAGTAGAAGAAATAAAGAATCATTATGATTCAAAATGGCAATGATACACTTTGCCTTGCCCATGTATTGGTTGTCGCCATGGCTGTGTATGGCAGTAAAAGAAAACCAGGATTCATGGACGTGAACACCGTTAAACAGATTAAAATGGGTCGTCATATTCAAAAACTCAAAGCAGAGGTACTAGGCTGTGATGCCCATGTGAATAATTTGAAAGGTGGTGGGCTCACTGAACTGAAACAATTTCATACATAGCTCTCCAAATACAAAATCACTGTGTTCAGAAAACGTCGGTGAAGGCAAGTCCTCTATGAAGGGATTTCCCCTCCCAAACAATTTTTAAGAGCTAGCTGGATTTGTATTTTCATGACAATAAGTAAAACCGTTTTGATGTCATAACATCCTTGACAGCAGAATTTAAGTGCTCGTACTTTTTTCATGAGCGTCATGAGCCATTTCATCATAAGAATGCGCACAAATGTGAATCCGTGTGCAAAAAGTGCTACGCTAAAGCGGTTTACAGTGGAGGTCAATCTGTGGTATGTAAAGACTGTGGGCGTTGGTTCACAAGCCAAACATATTTTGATAACCATAAACGTCCCGGTATTTGCATAGGTAACATGTCGATATGTGAGGTCCGTGGGCAATTTTTCAGTATGGAAAGAGCAGAATTTTCACACAGGTGTTATGAGATTTTTTGTAGAGTATGTGAGACACATCGCTCTTTTGGTCCTTTTTGCTACATGAAGAAGTCCCCATCCAATCCGTGATTGGAAAAAGATCAATTTCTTGTTCGTATTCTATGATATGGAGAGCAGACAAGAAACGCTTCTTCAAGGTGAGGCCAGCACGTAATTGCACGAACCCAACCTCTGTGTCGTGCAGACGTATTGAAAGGCCTGCCTTCATATTGATGGAAATTACTATCATTGCACCAAATGCGAGGGCGATATGACTCGCATATTCAAGGGTGATGCCATAATAGCCAAATTTTTGGATTTCTAGAGAAAATTAAATTAACAAAATTTAGGGACATCAACCTCATAGCCCATAATGACAAGGCCTATAGTGGAAATCTTATTTTAAAATATATGATGGAGGTAAAAAAAACTTGACTCCAGAACTCATAATGAACAGTGGGAAAATCCCGTACGTACGTTACGGCCCGTTCCACTTTTTTGACTCGCTGTATTTTCACACGATGTCGTTGCCCAAGATACCCAAAACATTTGTCTTGGACGAGTCCTTGGCCAAGGGATATTTCACACTTGTTTCAATAAAAAAGATAACGCAGGCTATAGTGGTCACTTGCCACCAAAGGAAGACTACGACATCGGTGAGATGTCAGTTGAGGGAAAGGAGTACTTTGAGAAGTGCTATGACTCACTGGTCAAAGAAACTTATGTCTTTGATTTTAACCGCGAGCTGGAACTGTATTGAATGAAAGATGTAGAGATCCTACGGAAGGCCTGCCTAAAGTTTAGAGACATGCTCACGGAAAAATCAAAGGTGGATCCTTCAAGGAAGCATGCACGATCGTAGGAGCGGGCTTATTGCTGAAGTCATCTTAAGGAAAATACATCGTTATCATCCCTAACTGTGGCCACCGGTGTGCAGACGAACAGTCGCACGTCGCCGTACAATGGCTCTGCTGGGAGGCTCGTCAACGTCATGTCTCTATCCTTCATGCAGGCAACGACCGGGAGGAATATTTTTAGGGTGACATCTAGACGGTGTTGTTAATGCAAGAGACACCCCCACCATATTCCAGTTCTGGGGGTGTTGTTGGTACGGATACCCTCTCTGTTATCCTGACAGGGCCACCCCTATCAAAAACAGCCACCACAAGACCATCGAGACGCGCTATAAAGCGACCATGGTGTGCATGGAAAAATTTAAGAATGCCAGCTTCATGGTCGTAGAGATGTGGGAGTGTATGTTTAATGCTATGAAACGTACAGACAAGGACTTGAAACAATATACACTCCAGCACTCCAGTCCCAGAGACGCATTCTTTGGTGGGCGTACAAATTGTATCAAATTCTTCCACGAAACACACAATTCTTGTGGAGAGAAGATCAAGTAACTGGATGTGTGTTCATTGTATCCTTACGTTCGCAATTACAAAAAATATCCTATCGGCTAGCCAAAAATTCACTTGGAACCAAATTATCCGTCTATAGATCAAGAAGGAGGCATAGCCAAAGTTACCATGACGCCTCTGTGGGATTTATTCATATCAGTATTGCCTACACAAATGCACGACAAGTTAATGTTCATCTTGTACAGGAAATGTGGGGAAGAGAAAAACAAGGCACATGTCAGGACAAAGACCAAAAATATCGCTAGTTGAAAGGCTTCTGGGTGATTGACGAGATCCAGAAAGATGTTGAGAAAGGCTACACCATTGAAAATGTACACGAAGTGTGAGAGTACAATGCCTCTGTTTACGATCGTCAGACTCGTTCTGGCGGATTTTTTCACGGGTAAATTGATACTTTTTTGAAAATTAAACATGAGGCCAGCGGATGGCTAGAGTGCTGTACCTCAAAAGATAAGAAGTTATCTTATTATCTTATATTCAAAATTATGAGAAAAGGAGAGAGGTAAAAATTGATTTCGTTTTTGTTTGTAAAAACCTTGGACCCCGCACATTAGTTAAGCTCTTTTTAAATTCACTATAGGGAAAGTTTAGGCAAAGATCCAATTTACCACTCGTATGCGTTATCAACGACTATCGGGGTATCCACAAGTACCTGACAGATCCGTACATCACCGTGGACAGTGTCATTGATGTTAATGATAATGTTATGTTCCTCAATTACAAAGATGCGCGTGACGCATTGCGCCCTAACCCTAACACGAGGGTCGTGATAGCATGCTACATGACTGCTGTGGCTAGGTTGCACTTAAACAGCATCCTTTTTAAATTGAGGGACGGTGTTTTGTATCATGAGACAGATATCGTTCTATTCACGAAACACTCCAACGATTGGAGTCCCCTGACTGGATACTTTTTAGGTGACCTCACTGACGAACTTCAAGATTACGGTACGAGAAACTATATTGGCGCCTTTGTATGTGGTGGCCCCAAGGACTACGCGTACCAAGATTGTGTTGGTGGTGATCCTGCAAAAACAAAAATGGTACGCAAGGTTCGTGGTATAATCATAGACTACGGCAACTGGAACACTGTTAATTTTTTAGTTTTTAAAACGATGCTCACTGAACAAGCTGCGGAAAGATACATACAAATACCGCTCAAAATTGTAAGAAAAAGTCTTACGACAGTATGTGCCGTTTGGAAGACTAAACTCCACCAACCCGTGTACACCAAACGACGGATAATTTATAATTGAGGGTCTGGGTGCAAAAAGGGTAATTCAGAGGAAGTGTCCTTTTTGAGTAAAACACTTTATTGTGTTCTTCTATGGGTTAATAATATGACCACCAAGTTTTAGTTACATACCTTAAAAACAGAGGTGAAGAGAAAATAAAATGTAAAGGCTTTAATGTGCCCTTTCTGCATAGAACATTTAACTCAGTTATCTGTGAGTTTTCTTTTATGTTTGAGTTTGTTTGGTTAGAGTTTTCAGTCTTTGATTAGTTTTCCAGTTATTTTGAAGAATAATGAATGATATTTCAGATTCATCAGTCTCTGAGGACAGTGAAAAGTATAGTTGAAAAAAAAACAGGTTTGAAGAGGTGTAAGGATAAAAGTAGATTGAAAAGAAATGTAGCGAAAGCCAGCAGAGCATCAGGTAAACAATACGTTTCTACTACAGGCACCATTATCATAAATAAGAAGTTTCAACGAGTCCAGAAGTGTTGTTACAAACAATGTTGCAAAAATGTATCAGTTGATACACAAAAGTATATTTTTCAAAACTTTCTATCCATAGCTGATAAGTGTGTACAAGGCACGTACCTCACAACATTAATGATTCCTCATGACTCGAAAGAACGCACTGAAACACCTAAGAGCACTCCTAGGATCCTTAATTGGAAATATAAAGTGAGGAATTTAGAAGTTGAACACACATTTTGTAAGAAATTTTTGACAGAACTTTTCCAATTTGGTCCTAAGAGAGTTCGATCCATTCAGCATAAGTTGCGTACTGGGGAATCCCCTGTACTTGCTGACATGAGGGTAAAGTATTCTAACCGGCCAAAAAAGGTTGGCATTCAAGTTTAGGATTTGGTCAAAGAACATTGGGCAACACTTCCACACAAAACGTCACACTACTGTGCCGCATCAACGCCAAGAAAATATTTTGATAATACTTGTTTAAATGTCCAGGAACTACTCAATCTATTCTCCGAGTATTTTCTTGAAAAGACTGGTAAAGTGTTCAAATGAAGTACGCTATCTATCATCGCTACTTTATAGAAAACTCTTGAGTTTTCATTTAGGCAGCCTCGCACTGATACATGTGACTTTTTTTGCTAAATGTGAAATTTTATTGAAAGAAAAACCTGAATACCCATGCAAAATTGAATAACATATTCACCAAAAGAAAGTAGAGGCGTACAAACAACTCAAAGACAGAATAATAAATCTGGCTCGTGGTGATGAAATTGTTATAGCTATCGAGTTAGACTACGGGCAGAATTTGCCGCTACCTAAACTTACGGTAACTTCTCAATTTTATAAGAGACTTTTATGGATGTACTGTACGTCTTTAACATTCATTGCCACAACGATGACAGTAGTTCCCTTTACTGGTTTATTGAAAACCAGGCAAAAAAGGATCCAAATTCTGTGTGCTCTTTCCTCTACGATTTTGTTTCAAGGAAATTGGACAGAGAAAAGGTGAAGAAAATGTATTAGTTTTCAAACTCTGCCTGAGGCCAGAACAAGAATAAAATAGTGTTCCTGTTTCGTAGTTGGTTTTCAAAATCTTTAGATGTTCAGATTGAGAATATTTTCCAAATAAGAGGCCATTCTTATTGTGTTTGCGACCGTAGCTTTGGACTTTACGGGACTCTAAAAAAACGGAAAGAAAAAGTTTGGACTCCTGAGTCATACCTATATATTTTTCTAGCTATAGAAAAAATCCAAGTCCATTTGAAGTTCGAGAAGGCTCATGTCTCATCAAGAATTGGGGCAAGGGTCTTAACACACTGTTCCTAGCTCAGCCTACAGGCAAAAATATTAACTTTCAAACCCAAAAGTATGTTCGGATCCAGTATTCTCATTTAGGTATAATGGCTGCATCCAAATCATACATACCTATCTTTCAGCCCTTCAGGTATTTAAAAGCTAATAATCTGGAGCTTCTTGATTTCGAAGAACATCAAACACCATACATAAAAAAGGGAAAGCTTGATGACCTGAGAGATCTTATGAATTTCCTGTAGGGTGAAGAAAGGGAGTGGTATGAAAATAACATTTTTATTTCAAGCGGTCCCAAAAATGAAAATGAAGAACTCGTAGAGTTTTATTCAGACAGCGACTATCAAGATGAACATTCGTAATAATCAAAAACATTTTGTGTTCTCAGTAACATAAAATTTATTTTGTAATGCGTGTATTGGCTTAAGGCCTAGTAGGCTCTACTTTTCTTATTTTTTAACAAGCCACACATATTTTTTGAAGTTCAGTTTTAGTTTTATCACATTATTAAAAGAAAAAATCTTACTATTTTGTTTGATTTTATCTCACATTAATTCAATATTCTAGTTAAAAGTATTCTCTGTAAGAAGGGTACATGCTTGGTCTTTTATTATACTAATTTTCAGTATTTAGTTTTAATTAAAATTAAATTATATTTTTAAAGATAATGTTTCAAGAGACTATTTTAAATATGGCATACTCTTCGTTATTATTCAAGGTGGTAATATAAATTGATTAAGGTTTACATTTTCAACGTCGATTTACTAAAAACTTAATTTCTGAAGAAGTTCCCTTCTTGCACCCAGCCCCTCAATTATAATACGTTGCCGTTTGGGTATAAGAGTCCTTGTAAACGAGCTTACCACGACTAAAAATTGATCATTTAGACGAGCTGAATAATCATATGTTTTTCTTTCATTCTAGACAGTTCCACTGACATACCATTTTTCAAAGGTTTCAGATATTTTCATATTTTTTTCTACATGATAAGACGCCTATTTTTTATTGATTTAATTTATGCACCCGGGATACTTTTTTATATTTTTTATCCACCAGTACAATCCTTCACCTACATGATTATTTCTAGTCAAATATAATTAATTGTCTGTATATGTATTTATTTTAATTCTAGTCAAATTTGTTAATTTGTGTTTTTTCTTGTACATATTTTAAATTGCAACCGTCTGTCTGTGTATATATATTCAAATACTCTTTAAACTGTACTTTATAAATTAGCTCAGATAATTAGAACCGAGGCCACTATTCCCACTATGACCTCAATAAATTATTTATTGTTTCCTCTACACAAGGTTTAAGATATATTTGTAAATACATATTCTATATATATTTTTTTTTAATAAATATTCCAACTATTCTTTTCTTGGTGTGAGCTACATTCCAAAACTGTTATGTTTGTGTTTTAACGTCTATACCACTCGTTCCTATTCTATAAATTCCTATAAATACAAGTTCATATAGCTTATAAGCTCAGGCTCAAACGTTATTGACAAGTTGAAACATCTATTTTCAGCCATCATCAGTGGTCCTTTCCCGAGGCAATATTTCTTGGGGCGCAATCGGGGAAGTAAATATTCACGACACGCCTCTTCGTGGATCCATTATCGTGGATTTAGTCAACAATATGGTCGGAGCAAAAAGACACAGCAAGGCGTTGGGATGGCGGGAGTTTCTCACGCCACTCCAAAAAATAAACGCCAGAACAAATTTATTGTAAGCCCGAAACGCTTGGCCCACATTAAAGATCCGACGCCCGCACCCCAACCACTTACACCGTCGTGACACCCTAAGAATAAGAAACTGAGAAGGTTGGAAGAAAACCGGTGGCTGTCTTTCCGAGTTTAATGGACCGTTTAGCCAACATCTACTGCGACCCTTCTCATCCTCCAGGGTTTGCAGGGGTGGCGTCGCTCATAAAGGCATCCAATAAAGATCCGGACAAAGTAAAAGAATGGCTTTGTGTGCAGGAAGCTTGTAACCTAAACAAACCTGTGATAAAAACGTTTCCACGCAACAAGTACGTGGTACCGAACATTGACGATCTTTTACAAACCGATCTCAACGATGTGCACAGTCTCGGAAAATACAACGACGAGGCCGTGTACTTGCTCACCATCATAGACGTGTTTAGCAAGATGGCATGGGCAAGGACTCTTCCATCCAAGACGGGGAGCATCGTGAGAGACACCTTTCAGGACATTTTCAGAAAAAGTGGACGTAAGCCTTTAAGTTTAAAAAAGGACAAGGGGACAGAGCTCACGGCACGTCTAGTCCAGAAATTTCTCAATAAAGAAGGCGTGTATTACTACACCACTCATAATACAAACGTGATGGCAATCATCGTGGAACGATTCAATAGAACTCTGAAAGGGCGCATGTGGCGCTACTTTACCAAAAATAACACGTATCACTATGTGGACGTTCTCCAAGATCTCGTCAACGCTTACAACGGCGCAAAACATTCCAGTATCAAGACGGTGCCTGCAGGCGTATCAAAACCAATGTGCTTCAATTCAGAGATAATATTTAGGGTAAACGGTGCCTGAACTCGAATAGTAAGCTAAAACTCAAGGTAGGTGACACGGTGCGTATTAGCAAATCCAAAATGCTGTTTGAAAAGGGCTACGAAAGCAATTGGAGCAAAGATATTTTCAAAGTCAGCAGTGTCATAATACGACAACCAGTCGTCTACAGGCTGACCGATTTTGAAGGTGAGGAGTTGGAGGGAACGTTTTACGAACCCGAATTTTAACGCGTACGTCTTCCCAAAACTTTTAAAATTGATAAAATACTACATTTCAAGGGTAAAGGTGCCAGAATGAAAGTGTACGTGCAGTGGAAAGGTTACCCCGCCAAGTTTAATTCTTGTATTCCTGCCAGTTACGTCAGCGCCCTACCATGAAATGCCAGTTTTACATCACTTTACCGAGCGACAGCTCTGTGGGATATTTCCCGAAAAATTCCATCACGAATTTCACCATGCAACTACCCTATCGTCCTAAACAAGGACAATGGGAAGTCGCTATGGCCGTATTTCAATATCCATGTTCTTTCAGCACCGTACACGAGGGCCAAAATATTGTATGGTACAAATGAGTGGATGCTAACGGCGTGGAACAAATATTCAAGGATCTCATCACAACTGAAAATTACAGCACTATCCATCAATTGATAAAAACCTGAAACGAAGAAGAGGCGTTTAAAGGGAATTTTGGAGTTTTGTTCAAGTACACCAACCCTAACAAAAAAGTGGACATTGTCGCTATATCATAAAATATACAGCTGCTAACTCTATCATGTCAACTAAGTCTACAGCTCAGTTTCTATCCTAAGAATAAGCTGATTAAAGTCCTAAAGTCACCATACGCTGCAACATTCTACTAGGATCTCCTTCAAAAATGTACATCTACACAGATATCATCGATCCTCAGATCATGGGTGACATTGTGGCACTACTTTTACGTATCGTCGGTATCAATAATATAAACTATCTCTACGGCATACATAAGACAGTTAGCTATATTCCGTTGCACTACGTGCCCGTACTTAGATGGGAAATTTAAAGTCTGGAAATCAATATAAGAACAGACACTGGTGAACCTGTACCATTCGAGTTTGGAAAAGTGTGCGTGAAACTTCATTTTAAACGCTGCTCGACACAAACAGTCACTACCAAAGATAATACGTAAGCCAGGCTGGAACAGTAACATCATCGATCTAGCACAGTATTCCCTATTAACGTGAGAATAGAATAGGATGCTTTTTAGTGGATTTTGAAGAGCGTAGTACCGTTGTTGAGAGGCGGTGCTAATTCCTTTGGAAAACAGGTGCTTCATATGGGTATCGACGTGCTCTCCGATGTCACCAATCAGCGTCATCTTTTCAAAGAAGCCCTACGCCATCGTGTTAATGGGTCTGGAACAAACCTGAATGCAAGGCGGAGCAGAAGATTGACACACTTGTGTCCAGCTCAGGCTATCAAGGGATTCGTAAGAAGCACCATTGCCAGTCTTCTGTGGTTGCCCGATGTGAAAAGGTCAAGAAGGAATTGGTTTATATTTTCAGTGAAATGTATTTCCTACACCCCGAGTCCTGCGAGTGTGCCAGCAGTGAATTTGATCTCTTTTCCGTCCCACCCACGCAAACCAGTCTTGAAAGTGGACAATGGATCCAGTACAAACATGTATCTTCTCTCACCGATGATTTACCTATCGAATTTACCGTTACTGGTCAAGGCGAGTTCTTTATCGGTCTTTCACAGGCCATGCTCTATCTCAAGGTGGTTTTCGTGAAACCCGACGGTGGCGCTTTCACCGAGGTGGATAAAATCACTCCCATAAACAACTGATTGCATTCGCTATTCACACAGGTGGATGTGTTTATAAATTAAAAACTAGTATCACCATGGAGCAACACGTATGCTTAGAGATCGTACATGAAGACGCTGCTCAATTATAACAATTAATCCAAAGGAACACATTAGACTTGTTGTGTGTGGTTCACCGACAGCCCCGGAACATTCAAGAGGTTACCGTTAGCAACTAGGGATATGTGGCTCATCGCAGTCACACTGCAAAAAGTAAGACGGTGGATATTTTGGGTTATCTATACGGTGATGTGTTTAACCAAGCGAAATACCTTTTCGAAGGGCACCAAACTCAGAATCTAGTTGGTCCGTCCCAGAGATGGGTTTAATCTTATGGTAATCCCTGAAATCTCGCACTTTAAGGCTCACATTGTTGAAGCCTGTCTAGTGCGAAGTGTAAAAGTAGCATCTTCTATACTGTTGGCACAATCATGCCAAGGTATTAAACGTCAGTCCCGCAAATCATCTCACTAACCCCGTGGAAGTAAAAACCCTCATTATTCCTACGGGGGTACAAGGAAAATCACTGGACAACGTATTCACTGGACAGTTACCCAAGCGATGCATCGTGGGATTTGTATCAAATGCGACGTTCAATGGAGACGCCACCAGGAACCCGTTTAACTTCCCAGCCTACGGCACGCACCACTTCTCGTTGTACGTGTACGGGGAACAAGTGCCATCAAAACCGTTACAAACCTATTTTTAAAACGGCAACTATCTCATGTCTTACCACACACAATTTTCTGGAACGGGTATCCATTTCATGAATAAAGGCAGCGACATCACACGGAAAGCCTCCCCTAAGGGTTATCATCTCATGGCTTTCAATCTCACACCTAATCTGTCCGCCCACATGACATCATATTGGAATTCGACGAGGCATGGTTCACTGAGCATCGAAGTGACCTTCACCAGAGCTCTCACCAAAACAGTCAACTGTATCGTGTACGGGGAGTTTGCCAACATCATCACCATCGACAAAGATAGAACCACCTTGATTGATTTTGCCAGCTAATATAAGCAACTTCCCACCCCTTAACTTGTAATTTAAATCATGGACGTCATTGTAGATTTCCAGAGCTTCATCAACGTCAGCAAAGAGTTTATCGTCAAGGAATTGGGTGTTTTTTTCTGTATGCAGTACATTACTTCAACATTGGATGTTAAAACTTCCTTACAGCATCAAGGAACTTTCCACCTCTGCTAAAAAGCAAGCCGACTATATCGTCAACTAACTTCGAATAGTGAGACCTGTCGCTGTCGTCATCAGAACGGATCCACACACCAAGCCTGTGATGCATTGGGTCGCCATCTTTATCGACAAGAACGGCGTGGGAGAATACTTTTACATTTATGGTTTTCCACCCAGTATAAAATCACATCTGACACTTATACGCAAAAAAATCCATCCCGCACGTCTCATAATACGATACAACTTCAAAACATAGCCTCAGACGTTTGCGTCCATTACTGTATCATGTACCTTCTCTATCGCGCCAAGAACATTCCAATAAAACTTTCCTAGCCCTATTCTCACCGACCAATCATACAGTCAACGACACTAAGGTGTTGAGATCTTACAACGCATTTTTCATGATTCTAGGGTCCTGCCACCCCTCAAGAGGCTGCGTCCAATCAGCGTGCGCCTGTATTCCTCTGGCGGCGTGCTGGACATAATTACGACAGTCATCGAAGCGATCAAACATCATTGAAGGTCAAGACGTTTGCACCCACAACGCAAATCCGGTGAGGACCCTCGCCATCACCAGTATTTTCAACACTTTGTTTCTGCTGGTCGAAGTCGACGCCAAACGAGTCATCATCAGCATGAGCATCAAGAAAAACTTTACACCCGATGTCCAACTAGAAAATGCAGAGGTAATTCTGCGGTGTTTAACCGTACAGAGTGGTAAGAACAGGCCAACTATAAGTAGGTCATATCAAATTTTCCAGCAATACGCAATCTCCCCAGAAGATTAGTCTGGCTAATCATTAAGTCTCTCTGATACGCATGTGCTGCGACCGTATGGTCGTAATCAGAGAGAAATAAGACGCCCGCACTCAAACGGGTCGACTTTCTAGCACCTAGCTGGGCGCGTCTTTGTGAGGTGTGGGACCTCACCAACGTCACCGTTGAAGAACGGGATATGTGGTTGATACCCTACACACGATTTTGAAACGATTTGATTGACACACTCGTCGTGGATGTATGTGACACGCTAACAGAATTAGCAGATGTCATCGACCTCGACCAGCCTATGGTTAAAACACACATAGAAACCTGGATATTATCAATGCTACCTACTATACACTTCAAGTCGTCGGTTTGGACTATAACATTTTGGATTGTGAACTAAAAACAATTTTACCAACACATCTAAGAGACACTGTAGAAAAACGTATGAACGAATAAATGCGTCATTCCTGTTAAAATAAAATAAATATTATGTATGTCTGTGAAAACTTTATGTATAATAAATATATTTTTGTAATATCGTGTTTTTATTCACACAAAACCTGTTTGTCTCTTACCTTATCCCTACACGTAGGGTAACCAGATACGGGTCTCGACTTGTTGAGCCACCAAACTGGCGCCGAGCATGAACAGTGTTAATGACCTTTTGTACTAGCTCACAGTTTCAAGGTCACAATCTATTCCTGTCTTGACATGTCTTGTGGGACTGTCACACTGGCACCAGATATGAGTCATCAGGGAACAACCCATTGCTAAATATAAGGGGAGTGATGCTACATCACACGCAATGATGACGTCATATAGATCGAGGTGACTTGTCTTGTCGAAACGCCAAACTGGCGCCAGGTATGAGTCATCAGGGAAAGCCCATTTTCACATAGAAGACCAACGGAAAAAAAACCCAGAAATAAACCTTTGTGACATTGAAGGAGCAACAGAAGACAACAGGTCGTTAACCCCATGTCGTCATGGAAATAACCAGAATGGAAATGGAGGAGAAATTTTCTCACAGATATAGAAAGGGGGTCAAACTTGGAGGGGGTATAGGGGAAAATCACAGTACTGTACGGTGGCGTGAACCATATTTTGAAATAACGAGTCATAGAATAATATATTGCGTTATAACTGAACGTCTGCGCGTCATTTTCTCGCTAACCAGGGTGGCACCCATGAGGGTGTTAAGATTTTTTTAAATTGTTTTTATGACAAAAACATTTTTTCAGTTAAAATAAATGAAAATGTGCTGTTGTGGATACATTTAGTTTATTTTCCTACACGTAATAACAACAGGTCTTGAATATTTTACATGAGCATAGCGGAATTTAATAGCTTTTCCTCTTCATTTAATAAGTTTCTCATCAAATTCCTTTATGTTCATCTATACTTCTACACTAATATTATAAAGAGGAAAGATGTGATTTTTTTTGTTTTGTTTTTTTGCTTGTAATGGATAAACTCAAAAACTACTGGGCCGACTTTAAAAATTCTTTCACCAATATTAATCTACATTTTCAGCGAGTAACATAGGCTATATTTTATTTTGAAAATTTAATTTATTCCTCATATAAATGTCGATAGTCACTCATATTTTATGGTANGGAGGGGGTCTAGTGTTAGATATTCAAGGACTCTTTGAGATAGCTCTGTGTAGATTTTTTTCTTAGCACTATGTCTTACTACCAATTCGAGTTATACGCTTATATAATAATTACGCTAAAGGGTTAGAAGTGAGGAAGGTTGAATTTAGAGGAAGTTCACCTGCGTTTCCGTGGAAAGAGAGAGAGAAACAATTTAAGAAAAACCACTCTCAGTATACCCATCCGGGATCGAACCACGATCTCCCAGGACGTCATCGGCAGTTTAGGATATTGTGAGAGTAACACCTCAGACCATGCAGCCACCAAAGTGGGAGTTTAGAAATTAATTAAACTTATCTACCGAAGTGTAATTTAATTTCGTTTGACCAAAATAATATAATTGGTATAGAATCTTTTAAAAAATTCTGATCTTTGATCGAATTAAAATTTAAAAAAACTTTCAACTCTATTCCCGCCTTTGTGGCGTAGTTGGATAAGCGCTTGTCGTGTTGAGCTCAACTGCTGAGGACGGGGAGATCGAGGTTCGAATCTCGGTCAGGTGAACTGGAGGGGGTTTTTCCTAAATGATTTTCCACTCTTCCCCCACACAAATGCGGATTCACTTCCTCTAACTCAACCTTCCCAATTCCTAATCCATTAGAGTGATTAGTACTTAAAGCGTATAACCCGAACGGGTGCTAAAAATTATTATTATTATTTTAACTCTATTCCTTAAGTTTTAAACACAATAATTTAAAAAATTGCTATCAAATTTTTCTTGCTTTTATTATGTTGATAAAGATATACAATTATTTTAAAATCATTGAAAATTACTGTGTAAATAACAAGTTTACCAAAGCAAGAATTATCTCTTTATTGTTACTTTAGCTAATGATCTTTGGTTTAACTCTCGGCATGGCCAAAAAACGTACAATTGGTGAAATGTGGGTTTACCCTTTCATAATGATGAATTAACTGTCGGGGGCTGGCTGTTGTGTCTGTTCTAGATTTAGTTTGTAAGTTGTATGCTGATATAATTGGTTGGTTTAGAAAGTGCACGTTAAATATCCTACCTCAAATAAATAAAATTTATTGTGACTTTAAAATAGTTGTAGTTGTGTTTAAAAAGAAAATCAAAACTAGTGCTATCTCGGGTATAAGATGTCAACTAATCCCAACACATCGCTGGCTCACATAGAGTTTATTCAACTAGCAACGCCTTGTTGAATATTCACTAACGCATTTTAGCTCGTAAGTATATTCAAATTGGACATTATAAACTCAATATAATATCATTACATGGCTTAGAAACCAATTTAACTCGAGGAAACTCACCTAACGCTTGCTTTACGAATTGTAGTATATACGTAACTAGAGCCCGTGAACTAACAATTAACTTATACTTATTTTTTAGCCATCATCTGTGATAAAACCAGGTTCCTCTGGATACTCGTTTATACCCATCTAAAGGGAATAGAAGGTACCGCCAGGGGGAGAAATACACCTGAGTGGCTGAGCTTGTGGCACTACCTTTCTATTCGCTTTACATTATTTTATACTACCCTTACCAGGAATCAGAGAGGGGTATTTTGGAGTCGTGGTGCTGTTGCTACATTTCATTTATTGTGAGCACTGGGTATTTATTGAGCGAATATCTGAACTAGAGGAATCGACGCGTTTGTCTGCAGCGAAGGGTATTGGTCGGTTTGAGGGGTTGAAGGAGGAGGGGTAGGTACTCCCTTCCAACATCAATCTATGTCGTGTGTGGTTAGTACGACTGACTCTGACATGTGGAATGCTGGCATTCTGTTCCGACCGATTTCACGGAAAGGGATTCCGTAATGCCATACTCAATCCGGGAAGGTTTGATTGCTTTATACTAGTGTTTCACAGACTTCCTGTCGCCTTACCAAACTACCCCTTGGACCAATTCACAAACATAAAAAATAAACTTAGCAAATACTTGCTATCTTATTAAGTATAAACCAGGGGCTTCCAACTGGTGGCCCATGATGCCTTTTTTTGCCACCTACAAACTTTCTTGGAAAAGTAATCTGTTGCAGTAAAATTGATGATTTGGCCGAGAAAGAAAAGTTTTGACCAAAGGGGGGAAAATCCATGAAAGCTCCAACTGATGTTCATGTTTAATACCTTCCTTACATTTATTGAAGTATCAAAAATAGTTTATTTTAGTCGTAAGATTATTTTAGTATGTAATTAAAGTTGTTTAGATTACCACTTCTTATTTCATTCACAAAATTAATACCTGTTTGCGTTTTTGCACAACTTGACATAAATTATCCGACTACGATGCGGCCCGCGACTGGACTCCGTGGATTCATTTGTAACCCTCGGACACTTTTAAGTTGGAAACCTGTCGAATCTTAGTAGTCTTGGGGTAAAGTGCTCGTTTCATGACCCGATGTTCGTAGCTCCAAACCCAGCTGGACTTGATGGATTTCTCTTGAGCGATAAAAGTACGTAGCTTAACCGACTAACATCTTTCCAAGCAAAGTTGGTAGGCTTTTTCGCTCTCGCTCATAGAAATTCTCATGTGCTGATATAACCAGTCTGTTCAGAAAGTTCACGCTACATACTTCGACTAAATAATATATATTGTGTTTTGCTCAAGATATACCGAGCCACTCTTAATTTTATTAACATTGCTTTGCTTCTGACCTTGCGCCTCACAGTTTGAGAAACTCTGTTTTATTCTTATATTCAACTGTGGTTGAGGCTCTCCGCCAATCACAATGAGCTGTTACACCTAATAAACCTCCATTAACCGAGCTCAATGATAAATAAATTTGTCTTTATCAAGAAAGAGAGAGAGAGAGAGAAGCATTTTGAAATGGAAATCTCCCGGCTGTATGCAGTTTAATAGTTCCCCCCCCCCGTTTGAACGGGATCCTCATTTTGAAACAGGATTCATATCTTTGATGATGTCTTCTTTTTACTTGGTGGTTGAGGGGAATATAAGCTGTCAGACGCAGGTGGTTCCCGCCTCGTTAGGGCGTCATCTTCTTATGACGTCATCCTACGATAGTCCCAATCTGAACGGCTATGTAATGAAAGCGCACGGGGTGAGTGTGTGTACCTGCTTTGGAGCAGATGAGAAGCGCACAAGGTAGCTGCATCAAATGGCAACATTGCTTGTAATCTTTTATTATCATATGGCAACACCGCAAAAACTTTTTATTTTTCAGAAATTACAAGTATCCTGAAAATCATGAATTAGCCAAATATCAACCTAGACTAATCTAACATATTTTGTAAGAAGTAAGAGGGCTGTTTACAATACGTGTTTACCATGTTGCCACGTCATCCATTTGTTATTTTCTCCCTTTCCGCTTTTGATCTATAATTATCTTTGTGTGGTTTTTATATAAGGTTTCTTCCTCTTGCGCGCTTTCGATGTTCTTCCTGCCTCAATACAACCCGTGGCTCAAGGTAAAACATTTTGTGTGTTGAGGGAGAGGATGAGGGGGTAGGGGTCGCATTTTATTGTGTCCTAAAGATAACGAGATCAGTTATGTATGACTCACGTCAGTGACCACATGGTCTAAGGCGTTACTCTCTAAATATACTGGCTTCTGATGCTGAGTCATACGCAAATATATTTTTATCCACCACTTTGAAATATAAAACTAATTGTTATGCTCTTTGCTGGACAGAGACGTTCCTCTTTTCTCATTGTTTCTGTATAAGTGTATATTTATATAATTTATGGTATTTGGTTGAACGTTTTTGCAAACATCTATATTATTTAGTTTCACAAATTTTACGAGTTTATATATACATATATATATATTATAAAATAAGGATTTTTTTGTCATGAGCATTGCGCGATATTTACCGAGCGCAGAGGGCTGAAGTTATTAGAAAAAAATAATAGCCCCTGTGAACAAATAATTTTCACCTCAAGACCGGAATTTTAAAATATTGATTGGATTTTTTACACATATGATAAACTGGGTTAAAATAAATAAATTGAAGATTTTTTTCACTCGTTTGTCTGAATCATAGAAAAGTTTTTCCAGTAGTAACCACGCAAACCACTGTGCAGTTATCCCCGACAACACCAGGATATTCTGCCGGTTTTAAGATCAAAGAGAAAGAAAGTTTGTCTACACCGTGAACCATATCATTTATTTTCATTGGGTTTCTCTTTGCTTAGTCTTTGTTTGTATCAAGTTCATGCAAGGCCTCAATGTCATGGCGAGATTATAAACGGTTTATTATCAAGCTAAATCACCAAACACACCAATCACACGATTCGGAGTCCGTCAAAGACAAGGATGTTTACTTTACCAATTGATAATCAGACCTACTGAACAATTGACTTAGTTCCTAAATAAACCTTCTCAATATATTTTGTTGGGCACACGTACTTGCTACGATGGCGCCTCTAATATTTTCTTTTAAAATATTTATTCGTTTACTTTTTCATATCAAGAGAAAGTATTGTAATTGTGAACATTTTTTAAGCTGAGATTATGATGATTATTTAAGTTTTATGTGCCCCTAAATAAAAAAAAGTTGATTTTACATAATTAATTATTCGTGTTTATTACAAAGTAATACGTAATGATTCTTCACAGGATCAGTCCTGAGCTGAATAAAATTCAAGTTTGTGAAAAATGAAAACATGAATAGGGGAATGGTACTGGGTTTGATTCCCATGTCCAGATTGTCATTTTTCACGTAATTGAATTTGACATTTAGATTATACACAACGTGTATCTAAAACATTGCCTCAAACTTTGGCAGGCTATTCCTTGGGTGAAAATAGTATAATTCACATCAGCAACCTAGGGTCCATCTTAAATATTAAGGGAGGTATTCACCCCTAAAGATAGAGCTAAAAACGACTATTGTGTAAAATAGTGTGAAAACTTATTAAGGTATTACAACGAATCTTTGTATACTACTTATTGAAACCTTGATAATTGATAAACTAAATGTTCTGTTACCGTTACCCACACCCATCATGTAAAAAAGGGGGGTTGTAACACTTTTTTCTGCAATAAAATATGTCAGAGTAGGTATTACTAATTTTGATTTAAGATTACAAAAAAATGATTATAAATCAACATAAAAAGGTGTCTTGGCGAAACTGTCTAGCTTTCCCCGTTTTCGAGATAATCACACAAGTTTGAGCTCAGAGATAAGTGTAAATGCCTTCCAGGTAGGCAACCAGAATTGAAGTTTTATTTCTGAATGCAGTAGCTAAACCATTTTTACCAGCAGATGTGACAATGTATCACGTACATTTGGTAAACAGGGCTGGTTTGTGTGTAATGATGGATAAACTCAGATACTTTTCCTTCTTCATAAGCTCCGATGTGTTTCTATTTATCACATTAGTAAGTTATGCTTACACAGTTCACACTTGGGTGGGATTTTAATCATTACACTCACTCGAGTATTGAAAGCTAAATTAAGAAATACTAATTGTAGTTCTTGTATGTTTTAGTTCCTAGCTTCAAAATCATATTCATAGCAAGTGTTCAAAATGGCGTCCCCTAACGTCATTGCAATAATTGAGGTGGCGTATCAATGACTTGCGTAATCTTTCGAAAACACGTGGTGTTCCTTGAACCTTATAACCTACAGCACCTATCCTGGCTAACAGGTCTTCCTCGGATTCAATGGTTGTCTCGTACACCAAAGCTTTGAAAAAACCTCACAGAAAGAAGTCTAACGTATTAAGGTAAGGAGAGGGTGGTGGCCACGCAACAGCCATACAGGCTCCCTACCTGGCAAGAATTAACACTTGTATTTGAAATCAAACATGCATGATTATCTCGTAAACGGGTAAAGCTAGACAGTTTCTCCAGGACACCTTTTTTTGTTAATTTTTACTTCATGTTTTGTAATATTAAGTCAAAATTAGTAATACTTACTCTTTCATATTTTATTGCAGAAAAAATGTTACAACCCCTCCTTTTTTACAAGATGGGGGTGGGTAAAGGTAACAGCACATATAGTTTATTAATGATCAAGGTTTCAATACGTAGTATACAAAGATTCGTTGTAATACCCTAAGCAGTACTCATAATATTTCACACAACAGTCCTTTTTAGCTCTATCTTTAGGGGTGAATACCACCCTTAGTATTTAAGATGGACCCTAGGTTGCTGATGTGAATTATTCTATTTTCACCCAAGGAATAGCCTGCAAAAGTTTGATGCAATGTTTTAGATACACGTTGTATACGGCCATACCTCAGAACTTTGTTTTTACCTACCCCTCAAATTAAGGGTAGTTTACTGATGGATTGTACTAAAAAATAAGACCAATCATAGTTTTAACATAACATAAAACACACTTCAGTGGCTGAACTGTCTAAGGCGTCACTCTCGTGTTAGACTGACTTGTTAAAGATGAGGACATCGGGGTTCAAATCCTTGTCGGGCCTACTGAGGGTAGTTTTTCCTAAATGGTTTTCCACTTTCTTTCCGCGTGGATTAGTGTATATTACCTCTAAAATGCTTCCTTCCTCATTCCTACCCTATTTGATTAATGATAATATATGCGGATAACCTGAACAGGTAGTAAGACGTGGTGATAAAAATAATTAAAATAAACTAAAGTATAGTAGAAGACTTTATGATTAATTAAACATAATCTTTTAAAAACATAGCTAATATTTTATTTAAGGACTCTTATAGCTATTGTTATCAATGGATGAGGCGGGCAAAAATACCAATAAGAACATTTATTTCTTTAGTTTGCATCAGACATATTATGATTCCTTCCAGTGTAACTTTTTGTCCAAACGATTTCAATACTTCATTTTCTTTTATGTAAGGCAATCATTTATTTGAAGAACTTATTTTAACAATAGCCTTTCTGAGGGGCGAGGCCTTAAAAGTACATTGAATGGGCCATTTTAATGTTTAGTAAATACACTAATTATTACAGTACGACTGTTGTTTAGTAATTTATTATTTTTCAACACAAGGAAATAAGCCTATAAGCTCAATAATAGTGAATAAATCCTTTATCAATACAGGAACAGAAGGTTATTAAGTATTCAAGACATTCTTTAGCAATGCAGGAACAGAAGGTTAGTAGGCTTTCCCTGAACCTTTTATTTGGATTCTATAGTGTTTATTTTATGTACACATGATTTATTAACTCATATTCTAAGCGTGGCTTACATTAAAGTTAAATTACTATACAAACTGGTCGCAAGCTGCCGTTAAAAATCACGCCGTGTGTGCTAATTAAGTTGGCAGCCTGGTTTGTTTGCGCTAACGTGTGCACGAATGTGGAAAATGATGCGCAAATATTTGCCACCCTTGTCAAATGGATCGTGTAAAGGTTTCTGATGATTGCCATCAGCTATGTACCAAACCGATGGACACAAACATAGTGGTTGATCGCACTCAACTTGCCCTAGTCAGGCCAAACGACGTCCGTGAAGAGTATGAGAGGATGCTCGAAACGTCGGCACCGGGTTAAAATCTTGCGATGAGGGGGGGAAGAGTGTCTCTATTATGTATCTCTCAGTCTTTTTAAATGACAGTAGTAACTTCAGGATCGTATTGTGTAAATTGTTTCCAAGACTGTTGTACGCATACGATAGTAAGTCTGTTAAACAAATTAAAGCATTATAATAGTCGATGGTAAATTCCTATAAACTCCAGAAACCAAACAGGGGAGGAGGAAAATACAAATGACAATAAAATGTTTGTTGTGATCCTCCATATTAACTGACATCATTCTATTCCCAAAGATCCATTCTACGCTCCTATACCAGTTACCTTCCGTTTCCCGGACATGATCAAAAGAAATATGTGGATTTTTGTACTTTTCAGAGGGAAAATGTCAACTTTTAAACTATGTTTACAAGTCTGTATATGTATAGTATCATAGAAAGGAGTTTTTTGTTCATTCCATTAAAAAAACTTGTGTACTGTTAAAGGTTTAGTCAATATTTAACCTAAGCGTAACATTTGATTAAGCGATAAATCAGCTACCTAGCCAGCCGCCTTAAAACAAACATGCAGACTGATTTATTTTGAGTGTGTGTTTCCTATTTTATATGTTTGTATATACATAGCGAGAGCTGTCTGACAGTTGATTTAGAGGATTACATGGACGTACATGTATGTACATATGTATAAAGGCGTTTATTTTATTCTGTCTCTGCCAATAGATTTAATTAATCCGCCATCACTCTATTAAAATTTATTTTTTGAAACGTAATTTCAGATCGGATGATCCCCGGCCATTATATTAATCTCCGCGCGTTTGTGTACATCCACGTAATCCTCAACATAAACTGTCGGACAGCTCTATATCTGCCGCTTTGCTAATCGGATGCTCTGTGGCTTCGTTACCATGGCGACGCTTTGAATCATGGGTAATAGACGTCGATACGGTTGTCGATGATGGAGTATCATTTGACCACAAGGTTGTGCTAAACAGTAGACAGTCGTGGGATGGCTTAGTGGCCACCGGAATTGTAAAGGGGGTATATACAGAGAGGATCATGGGTGGGTAGAGCTTCAGAGCCGATCTGGGCAAAGTTTTTCGAATGTTATTCCACGGAGTCCTTGGATCTTTGCCATAGCTATCTCAGGCTCCATCAGGACATTTTAGAATATGAGGGGGGAAAATCTCTTTTTTTTCTTTAGCATCGCGCCTTACTACCCGTTCGGGTTATACCTTTATGTAATTATTACAATCATGGGTTATGGATTAGGAAGGCTTAATTTATAGGAAATGCACCCATATTTGTGTAGAGTGAGAACGGGAAAAAATAAAAACACCCTCAGGGCACCCTACCTGGATCGAACCTCGATCTTTCCGTCTTCAGCAGTCTAGTCCAACACGAGAGTAGCTCGTTAGACCACGTGTTCACTGAAGTGGGCTCAAAAATCTCTAAATTTCATTGCTTTCAATCCGGATTTTATTTAATTTAAAGCCAAAGTAATCAAAAATTTAAAATTACTGCTTCGAGGTGCACACTTCCATGCATATGAGATATACATTTTTGAAATTTTCAGCCCTTTGCATGCGGTAGATACCACGCAGCGCTAATAACAAACAAATATGGTTTTTCACACTCTAAAATATCAGTAATCAAGGTTGCCAATTATTTTCATAACTGAATAAAGGATGTCTGCTAGTGCCAACGAATTGTCTTTAGAACAAAGAGAACATTTAATAGAAATTTCAATCAATTATACTTTAAAAACTATAGTTTCTTGAGGAAGAATTTTTTATTTTGAGATATCCACGGAATACCCTGAAATAAGGAATCAAACTTTGATACTTTTTATGCGTTTCTCAACAACATATATTTCTAGGCCTAAACATTATTCGTTTATAAAGTTACAAAGACTAAATTTAGATACGGGCTAAATATAAAATATTATCTGTACATACAGATGAAAAACATCACTCCAAATATTGAAGCACTTTGTGATCAAAAGCAAGCCCACCCGATCCATTAATAAATAAAAATATACTGATTTAAATTTTGCCTTTTGCAAATGGAACTTTTCGCAAAAGTAAGTAAATGGGAAATGTATTTTTTCTTTGAATATTTTTTCAGGTATTTAGCTCTAAAAGACATGTAAAATTTAACTCTCGCTATTTACTATCAGTGTAAATTTTGTATGAAGTCTCCAGCATGTATTTTTTCTGATGCAAGGGCTCCTTTGGTCTAAAGATGTTGGGAAAATCTGGTCTAGGACACATTTAAAATAGGTACGACATGATCATACGTACTTTCTCAATATAATCTATTGTAGTTTGTAAAAACGCTGTCAAAATCATTTTTTATTTATTCGAGGTATTAACGTGCACTTTAAGAGCCGACGGATTATATCATACACAACACCTAGCCCCCGGCCATTAATTTATCACTATGAAAGATAAAACCCACATTTCACAAAAGTTAATTTATATTATACATTTTCAGCCATGCCAAGAATTGAGCCCGGTACTTTTATTTTAGCTCCATGAGTGAGCACACAGGCTAGGCTAGGGTGTCTGACATCAGTAATCTAGATCCAAATTATTATTTATTTTAGAAAAATGAGAATACGTTCTTATTTTTCTTACAGATACCCAAGTTGAACAAAGAAGTTAAAGTAATTTTCATAAAACTATAAAATGCTATGAAATGAGTAATTATGTAAACAATCCTTGATTTCAGAGTTTGAATCAAAATGAATAATTAAAGGAGGAATGACCATATAACCTTTAAAATAAAACTTGAACAAATAGCACCATGTACAAATAGCCAAGCCTACGGACGGACAGAATAGTAAACAATACTTTCTTTACATGAGAAAAAGTAAAAATATCAATTATTTTGATTCAAACCTTCAAATTAACATTTAGGATAATTTAATAATTACTGATTTTAAAGTTTTATACACTTTTGAAAATGATTTAAAATTGTTTAAAAGTGGTACTGTACTGTTTCACCTGCGGGTGGTATGGGTCCTGCTTCACCTGCAGGTGTTGTTTCAGGTGGCGGTGAAGGTGATAGACACGGCCAGTATCAAGGAGAACTACGTCAGGAGGAACCTGAAGAAAGAGGCTGTGGTCCTGTCTCACCTGCAGGTGTTGTTGCAGGTGGCGGTGAAGGTGATAGACACGGCCAGTATCAAGGAGGACTACGTCAGGAGGAACCTGGAGAGAGAGAGTCTGTGGTCATGTCTCACCTGCAGGTGTTGTTGCAGGTGGTGGTGAAGGTGATAGACACGGCCAGTATCAAAGAGGACTACGTCAGGAGGAACCTGGAGAGAGAGGATGTGGTCCTGTCTCACCTGCAGGTGTTGTTGCAGGTGGTGGTGAAGGTGATAGACACGGCCAGTATCAAGGAGGACTACGTCAGGAGGAACCTGAAGAGAGAGGCTGTGGTCCTGTCTCACCTGCAGGTGTTGTTGCAGGTGGCGGTGAAGGTTATGGACACGGCCAGTATCAAGGAGGACTACATCAGGAGGAACCTGAAGAGATAGGATGTGGTCCTGTCTCACCTTCAGGTGTTGTTGCAGGTGGCGGTGAAGGTGATAGACACGGCCAGTATCAAGGAGGACTACGTCAGGAGGAACCTGGAGAGAGAGGCCGCGGTCCTGGTGCGTTTGTCTCACCCCAGTATCGTCACCCTCTTCCATACCATCAAGGTGAGTCCACGACACTAGAGGACCGCTCACACCTGCTGTAGTCCTATCGGGTGGAAGCGTGGGGTTCTAGATTCACATTTATACCAAAATAAAATTCTAGCGGCCACGCCACAACGGATCGTTTGTTATAGCGGCACTTCCGGTTCCGGCTAACCGGTTTTTAAAGTTGAACGGTAAGATTTATCTCTGATGTGTGATATCTTTGCCATCCTATAGAGTGTAGAGATTATTT
>CABEEJ010007414.1:24278-30831 GCA_901482245.1 Timema douglasi | reverse complement strand
CTGCTTGTTGTCGACTCTTAAAACCTTCTACTTTATATCTTAAAACCTTCTTTTCTTTCCTCCATTCAGGTATTTGTGTTTTTAAAACCTGTTTAACTTCGGGGGGATTTTTCTTTAGGATTAATAGCTTTAGTGAGAGATTATTTTACGACTTCGTTCACTCAATTCTATCTTAAGTTGAATTACTTATTTATGTAAATTACAAAACAGAGATTTTTTCCCCCCTCCATTCGTTTTGAGTCTTATTTATCAGTGACGTCATTGATATATTAGAGATGATGAAGATATAATTTAAAGGATGTGTTCTAACATTTGCATGAAGGTGGAGTGGAAAATCATTTAAGAAAGAACTGTTTCATTGCAACCGATCGGGATTTGAACCCCAAATATTCTGACACCAACAAACAAAATAAGATGAGGCTAACACCTTTGTCCACGTGACCACCAGTACCAATCTTTTACACTAGTGAGCTGAACCGTGAAACTCTAAAAGGTATATGTATGTATATTTTATACATATAAATTCCAATTTTAATAGGAGGATCTATTAGAAAATAAGAACATTTTCTTTAAGGTCAACATTTATAGCATTTTAATTTATTATTATTTTTATTGAATATGCATTGATGATATCTATCAAAATTGACGGTTGCAGATCAAATGACTTGACGTATGAATACGCGAAAGTAGATCTAGTAGTTTTTGTAGCTGTCAGGTAAGGTTCTTCCTATGAAAGTAGATCTAGTATTATTTAGCACCTAGTTCTTACTACCCGTTCGGGTTATACGCTTTAAGTACTAATTACGCTAATGGATTAGGAAATGGGAAGGTTGAATTAGAGGAAGTGAACGCACATTTGCGTGGAGGGAGAGTGGAAAACCATTTAGGAAAAGCCACCCCCAGTTAACCCAACTGAGATTCGAACCTCGATCTCCCCGTCCTCAGCAGTCGAGCTCAACACGACTAGCGCGTTAGCCAACTACGCCACCGGGGCGGGTTGGATCGAGTAGCTTTTCTATCTGTCAGATAAGCTTCTTATAATGAAAGTAGATCTATTAACTGCTCCAGGTGTTAGATAAGGTCCTTCCTATGAAAGTTATTCTAGTAACTGTTCCAGCTGTCTTCCTATTGAGCGTGGACTGAAAGTGGCGCAGATTTGAATGTTCACTTCTATCTAGTACAGTAGCCCCACGGCTTCTTTGGTGCTGACTGACAGCTCACAGTTGACTTTTGACAGTCAACATTCAGGTTTATACTTAAATTTTGACCGTCTAGAAGTGACAGCTGCTAAACACATGTTTTTGCAGATCATATGGTTCGGCGTAGGGATACATAATTTGGTATGGTAGCTTTTCAAAGCTGTCAAGCTGTCAGTCAGCACCAAAAAAGCCATGGTGCTACTGTAGAAGACGTGACGATTACAATTCCACACAAAGTTATATAAGTATGTTTTGGGAATGATGAGACATAAGAGAAATATATA
This sequence comes from Timema douglasi, assembly GCA_901482245.1. Lineage (NCBI taxonomy): Eukaryota > Metazoa > Arthropoda > Insecta > Phasmatodea > Timematidae > Timema > Timema douglasi. The sequence goes on along the minus strand of CABEEJ010007414.1, from coordinate 29,348 downwards.
AGTCTAACAAATCAGTTTAGTAAAATGTAAACAGGAATTAAATACGTTTTTAAATAGATTTTATTCCAAACAGCCCATTGTTATTTAAGATAACTGTATTCAGCTATCATAGTTGTATACTTCCCGGTAGGCAGGAATAGAAATAAGCGCCTGTATAAGGAACTAGACGACGCAGGATAGAACAAATGGTTTAGATTACTGCCTCTCGAAATTAGGATTCACGCTGCTAAAATTAATTTAAGGTTAAGCCACAATACATAAAGACAATCGAGCCAAGCTAATCCTAGTCTTAGGCCTATTAGGTCTATACACGAATAATAAAGAAATTATTATTATTATTATTATTATTATTATTAGCACCTCGTCTTACTACCCGTTCGGCTTATACGCACTTAGGCTAATGTGTAATGGTAGGGTGATTGTGAGATGAAATGGAGGACCTACAGTTTAACGTGGGATCCGAACCACGGTGGAGGCCTGGCATTCCCCACATTCACAAGATGTCTTGTCAGAGGTGAAGGAAGGGTTTGGTAATCAGATAAATCCTTGCCGGGACCGAGGATTGAACCCCGGATGCCAGCATAGAAGTCCGACACTTTACCCCTAGACCACCAGGTCACCCGCAATATAAATAAATTAAAGTGAATAGTAACAAGGGGTTTGTAATCCTAATTTTTTATAATAAGGATCGTTTCAAAAGCTAGCAAGCTTGAGATAACTCCACTGAGAGTTACACAAACCAAATAACAATCTCCTTGAAGAGCAACCAGAATTTTAGATAGTATATGGCGAGCAATCAGGCATCCATACGGTTAAAATACGATGGCCGGTCAATTCCTAATAATGACCTGGTGGTCTAAGGGTAAGGGGTCAGACTTCTGTGCTGGCGGCCGGGGTTCAATCCTCGGTCCCGGCACACATTTATCTGATTACCAAACCCTTCCTTCACCTCTGAAGAGAAATCTTGTGAATGTGGGGAATGCCAGGCCTTCACCGTGGTTCGGATTCCACGTTAAACTGTAGGTCCTCCATTTCATCTCGCAATCACCCTACCATTACACAGTAGCGTAAGTGCGTATAACCCGAACGGGTAGTAAGACGCGGTGCTAATAATAATAATAATAATTCCTAATAAGTACTTCCTGGACATTCAATAGTATATTTATATTTCCGCCCGTTACCAGAGCACACAATAAATAGTACAAACAATATTAGTATAACTTGATACAAACAACGCCTAAAGAAGCCGGAAATAAAATACTATTCCCGTGGGCCACTACTACAAACTAGTAGTGCTCCCACAGGTTGCGCACCGTAAATAGACTAAAAAAGAGGCAATAGTGACTGCTATCTGTCACAGGCCTAACTAGGTCATTAAATAAAACGTTAGATAACCTGATTTCCACCATAAAGAGATTATAAACATGGTCATATAGTCTAGGTAGTTATTATTATTCCCTAATATATAAAACTATGTCTTAAGGGCTTAGACAAAGAAATTAGACACACTGAAAGTAATTAAACTCATATAGTCATAAACTCATATAAATAGAGCATTAAACCCTTCGTTCTAAACTACGCCATGTGGGCTTAGGAAAACATGTCATAATTTTGATAAACAACTCTATGTCTTATGGACATAGCAAAGAGGAGTTTAGAATCCGATCCATATTCTAAACTGTAGATACTTATAGTCTCAGAAGAGGCTTCCTCTGTGACGGGGTGGTGAGACCTATGCCAGACACATCGTAGTCACCCGTAGATTCTTCGGCGATGTAGGTTTACGTCCAAGTTCTTCCTCCGTCGAATAATTGATACAATAGAGTATATTATGTGAAGCGAGGCATGACGCTTATATATTCACGGAACTGACAAACTCGGGACATGTTAGCATCTGGACATCCAAGAGGGGAAGGGGATTAAGTCGCGAAATTGCGCTAAATGACCATTAGCGCTCTTTGATGATGTGGCGCCCAGAGAAAATTACTTCCTTTTCTTGATAGTAAGACGTCGATTTGCTGGAGGTGCCGGTCTGATCAACTGGGACAGCTTTTCTGGAGCTCTGGCATTTCCAGAAACATAATTCCACAGTGAGCTAACACCTGCCACATATTGTTTGAATATATTCGCATTTGTAATCATTGTGTTAATTATATGTATGGTATTTTTTTTGTACCTGTTAAACCGGAGGTTTAACATACTACACTATGGTAATTGGACTGTTCTTTAGTCGTTCTAAAGACCCTAATAGCTCTGCTGTAAAGCAAATAATAAATCTACCTTAAAATACAATAAAAAACTAATACTTGTTTGAAAATTAAACTAAACCCGGTGGACATAAGTCACTCTTAAATAAAAATCTCCTCATTCGAGTCGTCAGTGAGTGTTGTTTTTTAAAATATATTCTTATTTTTCTTCGGCTGCCGTATTCATTTGTTTCTATGTCTTAATCTACCCGTCAATGGAGGAGGTGTTTTAAACATATTTACATTTCAACTACATAAGATGGGAGACGGGGAAAAGCGTAGAGTTATTTTGTTTTTGCTTTTTTTACCCTTTTCAAATCTTGCCTTTAAAAAAAACTTCATTTCTTTAAAGGTAAAGAATATGTATATTTCCTACTTAACTGTGAGAGTGCACCGGAGATTTCCATTTCTTGTAACTTTTTTTTTTTAGTTTGCTTTTAGTTTAAATTTTCTCTTCAAATTAGTATTATTATTTTTGTTGTTGTTGCTTTAAAATATATATATTTGGAGCTCGTAGTGACATTCCAGCTTCTGCCTGTCTTTCTGTCCGACTGTTTATCCCTCTCAGTATTTTTTTTCCCAACGTTTGTGTACATTAACACTTTTTTTTTCTCTGTTCCCTTTATAACATTTTTAGTCTCTCATATGATTAAAATGTCCACTGTTCAGCGCGTTAGGTGTCCTTGGTTCAATTCCTTGTACCGTTAAAAATGTGTTAGTCAAGATGATGAAATATCTGCCCAAGGTTTGGGTGTTCACAGGGTTTAACTCGAGCGCAAAGTGCTAGGGGGGAAAATTACCACAACATTTAGTTATTTAGGGCTTAAGACATTATTTTTAAAACATTAAATAAGCTAATAATTGTTTCTAAAAAGTGAAATAACATTTACATATTAGATCTAATATTAATATAGGCCTATATACTAGTTTTTAAACATGTCTATGTACAGCTGATATAAATATTACCCAACCTAACAAAACCTAACCTTCAATTTGTAGATGCATGAAAGGTTAGACGACAATCTCGAAATAGACTGAACTGCCGATGACGGGGAGATTGATGTTCGAATCTAAGTCGGATGTACTGATTTTTTTTTTACAAAATTGTTTATGCTCTCTCTACTCAAATGTGGGTACACTTCCTCCGAATTTAACCTTCCTAATCCCTAAAACCAGTAGCGTAATTATTATATAAGCATATATATATATGGGTTTTGAGTTATAGCGTCAACACATCGTATACACAAATACCAACAATCAAGCCTATGTTTTATTTCTAATGTTGTCTTCTGTTACTCTGCAATGTGAGCTGTCTTTTAATTAGAGAACTAATCGGTTCGTATTAAAATACATCCAAGCTTTGTAAATATAAGGTCAAATAAAATAAATATGTATGACGTTATCTGTAAAATTTTCATTGAACAAAGAAACACTTTTTACCTTTATTATTATTATTATTATAGTTTATAGGCCCATCGACCCAATGGGGTCATTAGGGCCTTACACTTTTCACCAACTTATATGAATGTAAATCAACCGAACCATAAACACATATTATAATATACAATTTGATCTTTTTTTTTGGATTTGAAAATGGAATTTACATTCTAATTTCTCCTTGATTTTGAAATGTAATTAAAATGTTGAGGAATTAAAATGAATAAATAAATCGAGTGTTTTTATTTAAAATTTATTTTGATTCAGTTTTCAAGTTTGAAAAATTTCTTCTAAAATTAAATTTTACCGAATTTCAGCTTTTCTCTGTCATTGATATGTATTAAAATTAGAGATGGGAAAGTCTATTCCTCGATACCTATCGATTCTCGAAGGCGCGGAGAGGATCGGAAATCGATAAAATACCTCGATTCCTAAAGATACGTGAAAATGGTCGTGAATGATTTATTATGATATTAATGAATATCGGATTTTAAAGGCCGTTTGTAACGCATTTTTTCGTTAATTATTCCATATATTTGTATAGTAAAACTTATAAAAGCATTGGTTGGATTTTAAAACCCAGAAATTGATGTTTTGTTTCTATATGTAAACATATCTACCGTAGTATAAAAATGTATTCAAGAAAACACACACAAATAAACCTCCATATTAACAGATACCAACCAAATCTTTGTTAAGAAATAAATTAATATTGCTTTGCAAATTTACTGTCACAAATTAAATAATAATATAGGTAAAGTTTATTTCAAAATTTTAAAGCCAAAATTAAAATCATGACTATAAATTGTAAAGGCAAAAATGTTTTAAAAATCAAATTAATAATATAATAAACGTTTACCGAAATTTCCATAATAAAATCAAATTGGTAAAAAAAAAAAGTTTACCTGTTACGGCAGCCATATTGGTTTCTATTAATATAAACCAATATGGCCGTTTCCACTTCATTTCAGGCCTGTTCCAGTAAGAATCGAGTATCGAAGAATCGAGGTAAAAATTTCAGAATCGAAATCGAGAATTGGAATCGAAAAACTGGTATCGGCCATCTCTAATTAAATAATAATATTTAGCACCGCGTCTTACTACCCGTTCGGGTTATACGCTTTAAGTACTAATTACTCTAATGGATTAGGAATTGGGAAGGTTGTATTAGATGAAGTGAACCCGCATTTTCGTGGAGGGAGAGCGGAAAACCATTTAGGGAAAACCACCCCCAGTTCACCCGACCGAGATTCGAACCTCGAACTCCCCGTCCTCAGCAGTCGAGCTCAACACGACAAGCGCGTTAGCCAACTACGCCACCGAGGCGGGTCTCTAATTAAAATAAAATTTCTTTAGACAGATACATACAAATATAAAGACACAATTT
>CABEEJ010007414.1:16778-19278 GCA_901482245.1 Timema douglasi | reverse complement strand
AATAACGGCCATTTTTCATTAACAGGGAAGAAGGCCGAGAAGACGACACCAAGCACCAGAGGTTCACATCACCCCCGCGAGACTGCAGGCGTGAGGCTTGGATTCGTTTCTTCATTCTTCGCTCACTGGCACAACGGGCTAAGTCACACACTTTCCGACACTTCCCACGGTCCATTATGACAGCTTAGCTAATAAAGCGGTGGCGCACTGATCTGACAGTCTCGGAGTCGATTCCAGTGGAGAACATAGTTATTTTTGGCTCTGTCTAATATTTGTACAATTATTAAATTAATGAGATGCGATTTTATTTTTTCAAGCGATTTAATCTTTTTATTTGCATCGCGTCTTAATACCTGTTCAGGTTGTACTCTTTATATTAATTACACTAAATAGTTAGGGATGAGGAAGGGGACTTTAGAAGAAATGTACCCCAATTTTTGAGGAGGGAGAGTGGAAAACAATTGTTGAAAAAAAAACCTCAGCACGCCCGACCGGGTTTCGAAATCCAATCTCTCTGACATCGGCAGTGCAGTCTACTGTGAGAGTGACGCCTTGGACCATGCACCCACCGAAGCAGGCTTGAATTAATATTAAGATATTTAAAAAAAATTGTTGGTTTTAATGAGACTAGTTAACAATTTTTTTAATCTATGAAAACATCAAAACATGTCATCTAGTGTTTCGTACGTGTCTTTTAATTATATAATTATCTAAATGAAATATAAAGTAATAAGAAATTAATTTATTCTTAAACTTAAAAAGATTAAAAAGATTTTTCAACATAAACATTAAAACTTTAATTTTAAAAGGCCAGGAATTTGTTTAAAACAAGAAGGTGATAGATTTCAAGCAAAATTACGGTGTTAATTTTATGTTTACCAGATTTGGTATCCACATGGTATAAGGCGTCACTTTCGTGTTGGACTTGTCTGCCGATGACAGGGAGATAAGGGTTCGAATCGTGGTCAGGGATACTAAGAGGGTTTTTTACAAAATGGTTTTAGATTCTCCACGCAAATGTGGCTACAGTTTCTCTAAATTCAACTTTCCTCATCCATAGCTCATTAGCGTAATTATTAGAACATATGCGTATAACCCTAACTTGTGTTAAAAAGCGATGTTAGTAAAATAAAATAATACATTTGTAGTTTTTTTTTAACTGTGCCACCTCTAACAACCTGTTTAGAATGTCCACATATTTACAATAACTGTGTAGGTTTGAGCAGGTTATAATTTAGAGGAACTGTACCCGCGTTTGTGTGGAAAGAATTCGGAAAATCATATAGGAAAAAAAACTCTCAAAGCACCTGGTTGGAATCGAAACCCCATATCTCCTTATAGCCTGTCACCCAGTCTAGTTCAATCGTGACGCCTCAGACCGTGTGACCACCGATACGAATCATGTAGGTTCAAGCTTACCGACAAATATGGCAATTTTTTTTTTTTTTTTTTTCGAAAACCAATTTTTACATAAAACAAGGGGTGAACTTTATGGGTCTATTTCCACCCACCATTGGTTTTTATATCTGGCTCGACATTTCTAGCAGCTCAGCCGATAACAAAACCACTCCGCCTCCCACCCCCTACCCTCTATTTTAGACTTATTTTGCTTTCCCAATTACACCCTCTCCCCTTCAAGGAGAGAAGTAGCATTTTAAGACCATGAACGAGAGGGATGTTATCATACCCTAATCAAAAAACAACCCCGGTACCGTCAACAAGCCTACCAGGGAAGCAGGATGGGGGTTGACGGAGGAAATGTTGCCTGTGATGCAAAAATGGCATAAATCTAACATTACCATTTGAGGTATTTTTTTTATCGCTTTTGGAAATAATTATATATTATTATTATTATTATTATTATTATTGGTAAGAGAGTCCAAGTTGGAAATTTTCTGTGAAAATCTACAGGTCTATTTGGTGATATAGTCCAATTTTCATAGGAAGAGCCTTATCTAAGAGCTAGAAAACTTACTAGATCTACTTTCACGTATTCATACTTCAAGTCATGTTGACCCGCCTCGGTGGCGTAGTTGGCTAACGCGCTTGTCGTGTTGAGCTAGACTGCTGAGGACGGGGAGATCGAGGTTCGAATCTCGTTCGGGTGAACTGGGGGTGGTTTTTCCTAAATTGTTTTCCCCTCTCTCCCTCCACGCAAATGCGGGTCCACTTCCTCTAATTAAACCTTCCCAATTCCTAATCCATTAGAGTAATTAGTACTTGAAGCGTATAACCCGAATGGGTAGTAAGACGCGGTGCTAAATAAAAAAATAATAGTAATATAATAAAATGTTGACAACGAAAAAGTATTTTGTATTTTCTAAAAGCCCTTTCATATCAAAATTGGAGTGTAGCTGATCTTAACTTGATCCATCATGGAAACTTTGTAGTTGTTAACACAGTCGGAGACGCTCAAACACGCTCAAATAGCGCGAAAAGTATCCCCCTCCCTGTTTGTTTTTTGTGTGTTAAAGGGTTGAAGGGGGGGGGGGGGGGGTTT
>CABEEJ010007414.1:0-16620 GCA_901482245.1 Timema douglasi | reverse complement strand
AAAGGGTGGGAGGGGGGGGGGGGAGGGTTTCGCCCACGCGTGTTGAGACCAGAGAATACCAGCGTGTAAAGCGAGTCATCGCTCATCTCCGGGGAACCTGTGTATGGCTATCACCGCGCTGTCTGGTGAGCGGTGAGGGCTATTAATCATCACCGAGCCCGCTCAAGAGATGGCGCGTCGGGCGCTCCGAGGCAAGATGGAACCCACTTTGCCTGTAAACTGGACACAACACCGCGTCTTCACATTCGGATTATACGCTTATGTACTAATTACGCTAGTGGTTTTAGGGAATAGGAAGATTTTATTTAGAGGACCCGTATTTGCGTTTAGGGACAGTGGAAAGCTACTTTTTGAAAAACTACCTTCATTACATCTGACCAAGATTCAACGCTAGATAGCCCCATTATCGGCAGTCTAGTCCAACATCAGAGTAGCGCGTTAGACCATGCGTTCACTGAATCAGGTGAACAAAATTAATAATCAAAATAAATACTATTAAAATATAAATTTTCAACAAAATCAGTGACAATTTTTATAAATTAAAATTTCTATGATTGATAGTTAGTAAATAATCACACAAATTTGGTTTTAAAAAACGAATATATGTTTTTAACAAAACACTCCCCAGATTCCCATTTCTGAACAAAATCGTTAGAGCCACTTTTAATAAACTTCAAGACCCTGTCATCAATGAACTAACATCAATATTAGGATTAATATTATCAGACCCAATTTTTTGAATTAGGGAGAACATAATACGTCAAGATCCTTCATAATATCTAGGTCAAAAAAGCTCTGACTACATTACTTTCTACTATCGGAAAGTTAAAAAATAAATAAAATAAAATCTTGATACTGTAACAACGATGGGTGGGTCGTCTGCATAACTTTGATGTTAAACAAAATAAACCATCAATGCCTTAAAGGCAAATAAATCGGCGGGGAACTTTTCTCTCTCTTCCAAATCAATTAAATAGCAGCTGTGTCTTATATGGGAGGTAGAAGGGAAGAGCCAACATATCTACCTACACACACACATTAACATGTGTTTATTTTAATGCGTATAGTATTGGGGGCGTGACTTGAGAGTTCTTTTCAGGATATCGGGGTTGGCTGCTGATTAAACAAGATTTAAAATGACCACGGAATATTCAAGATTTTGATAATTAAAAATAAAACAACATATACACTGATATGATTAAATTAACTAGAACTAAACAAGTAGTTGAATTAAATAATAGGGGTCATAATTAATATACCAGTGAAAACACATAACATGGTATTAAATTAAATAAACAGTAGAAATAAAACGTTTAAATGCAGTCTTTTAGAAAGTTCAGTCACTGTAGAGTTCACGACTGAAATCTAGGTCATTCACGTCACACCGCCACTAGTCCCCCGCTCAGCACACTTGCGCTGACTCGCGATTCGAGAACACTAGACTCACTGGACTTGTTGGCCCACTCACTATACATGCCGGCCCACTCCCTGGACACGCTGGCTTCACTCACTAGACACGCCGGCCCACTCACTAAATACACTGTCCGACTCAATAAAAACGCCAGCCCACTCCCTAGACACGCCGGCCCACTCCCTGGACACGTTGGCTCACTCACTAGACACGCTGGCTCACTCATTAGACACGCTGGCTCATTCCCTGAACACGCTGGCTCACTCACTAGACACGCCGGCCCACTCACTAGACACGCCGGCCCACTCACTAAATACACTGTCCGACTCAATAAAAACGCCAGCCCACTCCCTAGACACGCCGGCCCATCCCTGGACACGCTGGCTCACTCACTAGACACGCCGGCCCACTCACTAGAACCGCTGGCCCACTCACTGGACACGCCGGCCCACTCACTAGACACGCTGGTTGGGAGCTAAGAACTAAGAACACCCTGGTTACCTCCAACCGTGCATAAGTGAAGAGGCTGAAATTCAACATTTCTAGGCTATTGGGTTCTAAGGAAATGAACCCAGATTATACTATATGCGTCACTTTACTTTCATTAAGCACTCCCCGCCTATGTTTGGGGTGAACCAAATAATGTACGCGTACTTTCTAAACGCAGGTTCATATCAACACAAGACTTACTAACTTAACTTAGGAGGACAGAAATACCCAACACTAAATACAAAAACCTATAACTAGGAGATGTAATATTTTTTAAAAACTAACTAGCCCATAATTGTATTTTGAACACCATCTGGAATATAAAAAGTATACTTTAGATCGTTATCAGCTTCCTTAATCACTTGAACACATTTAGAGGTTAATACCTTAATATTTAACTTTAAGGTGGCAGTGGAGGGAACGCAAGAAAAGGCCAGTGTTTGTGCAATTTTTATAACAAAACCTTTTGGCCAAAACAAATTAAATACTACTCGAGTAGAAACAGAGAGTTTAATTTTCTTCACATGGACAGTTCTTAAATATCTTTTAAGAGTGTACTAAGAATTTAATGACAACTTTTTCTCTCAATTCAAATGTTTCTCTCCTACTGCTGCTATGTTCATACATTCACTTTCCCCTGGGATTCAATAATCTGAATGGAAATTAACTGATTTTTTTATATCTCTCCAGATAAGTTTCTTGAGGGTCTATTTTTCTGAGGAAGCGAGTGTGCTTACATAAGGCGTGTGTCGACAGCAAGAAGTCTGGGCAAGGCTGGAGATGAAGGGTTGCTGTTGAAGACTGTGATCGATGTCCCTACAAGACCTCCCCCATCCATCCCCCTGCCGGACCCACATCACACCCTTACCCTGGTTGCGTCATTAGAGGAAGATTTGTTCAGCGCAAGATCCTCTCTCTCACACACACACACTAGCTATATTCATTAATTAACTTTGCTGTGTCAAATATTAATCAGATGGTTGTGAAATGTATACATACCTCCGATCTCTTGGACTCTTGTAGGAATGATACGTGGACATGTGTGTGTAGGACTAATATGTAAATATGTATGTGTAGGAATGATACGTGGACATGTGTGTGTAGGACTAATATGTAAATATGTCTGTGTAGGAATAATACGTGGACATGTGCATGCAGGAATAATATGTGGACAGGTCGTGGATGTTTAGAAATCTCACCTTATTGGAAAAAATGTATTTTGGTCCAACTTTTTTTTTTCTATGAAAAATAGCAAAAATACGGGTCTTCAAACCACTTTCCTTCCATCTCACTTCAAGTGTTGCTGTACTAGGTAAAGTTATTTTTCAGTCCGATAATTTAATTCGTTCGGTAGCGTGTCTATCTACTGATCTAGTGGTCCCGAGTTCGATCCCCAGCATGACTGAACAATTTATCATTGGTGAAATGTGGGTTTCCCCTTTTTACAAGGATGAATTAACGTCCTGGGGACTGGGTGTTGGGGTTCAGAAAGTGCATGTTAAATATCTCAAACGAATTAAAAGGTTAATTTTAAGGTAAAGCAGTACTATATTATTACGTATATAACGTGACCTTTAAATACAGCAGATTAAAAAATAAAATCAAGTGCACGTAAAGCAGATTTTGCATTCTATCAAAATTGTATATTATTTAAACCCGTGTATGTTATCGAATGAATGTCTATGTGCATGTGTGTGTGTGTGTGTGTGTGTGTGTGGATGTAGGAGGGGGGGACTCTAGTTCACGACTTTATCTCCCCCAGACAGTCGGACGTGTATCATTACAGCTCTGAAGAGAGTCTCCGGCTTGTAAAGAAGCATTGAAGCCGGGTCAAACATCCCCCATTCTACCTTGTAACAGCCCCCTCTTACCCCCCCTTCAATTCAAGGGGTCCAACCGCTCTGTTTTATTAGGCTAATCATCTCCAAAGGGTCAAGAGAGACGACGGGGTGGTCGAGGAGGTTGGGTGAAGGGTTTTGAGGGTTCAGAAAGTAGGGAAAGGTTCAAATAGCGGAGGTTCAAGTCAGTCCCAATCCGTCCTCCCGAACCCCTCATTCTCCATTCTTTCAAATGGCCACTTCTCTCTCAAGTGGGAACAATTTTCTGGCCGCTAGAGACGCGTTAAAAAAAAACCCTGGCCGTAGACACAATCAGGGCAAAAAGAAAGATGAAGAGGCGTAAATAGGAGAAGGGAAGGATAAAAAAGAGAAATATGATATTAAAGTAAAAGATTTGTAGACGAATAACTTTTGGTGAGAAATGAAAAAAAAAACTTGAGTTTTACTAACGTAAAGATGACTCAGCACACAGATAACAAAATAACTCAACCTAGGACAACGCTTTACCCGACTCTATTACAATCCTGGGTAACATACATAAACATATGTAAAAGATTTTATTGGGTAAAACGAGAAATATTCTAGCTTGGCCTGACCCTTGGCTGTGACGTGAGCTTGTGAGAGCTTGGTTTAAACCACCGACGCCGTGAGATAAACCTAATACTACATTTCACGCAGATTTGTATTTCGGGCTGTATCGTCATCAAATACAGGCTACAATGATAATATACATTTAAAATACTGACGCCGTGAGTGAAATATTATACTACGTTTAATACAGAAGTGTGATGAGGGCTATATTGTCATTAAATACAGGGTCCATAAGAGACGTTGACTAAGTTTGAATTTAAATTTAAGTATATAAAATATTATTTGTAATCGAGGGCCGTATTAACTATTCTTAACATTGTCAAGTCCTCGTTGATCAGTTTTTGGACCTACACGTTTATTTTTAATAATTCAGAAATCTGTAACTAAACAATATAATTTATCTGAACGTTTGAACTCGTTTTTATATCAAACATAACATCAATGAGGGTTCATAAATTGCCATTTTTACTTTTTCTCGACACCTCGGAGAGAGAAGTAGTGTGATAGTCGAAAAAATCTAACTCAAGATTTTGATAAATGTCGACGTTTCATGACCCCCTGAAACAAAAAAGTGGTTTTCGCAATACCGTCTGTCTGTATCCCGGGTTTGAGCCCAAACCATTTTACTGATTGGGCTAAAACTTTGTATCTGGTGTTTTCATAAGAACTTCCTGAGGGATATTTGGTATTAGATGTCCAACCCTAATTTTAAGGGTAGTTAACTGAATGTTAAAAAAAGAGTAAAAATAGATAATCTCTAAGTTCAATTTAACGATTTGATCAAATATTATATTAAATACGTTTTTTTAAAATTATAAACGAGATGGAAACTCATCTTCTCATGAAAAATTACTTTGAGAGTACTTTACATGAGAGTAATTATCAAAATTTTATAATTTATTCTCAACTATTTGAGATACAAATACTTTATTATTGTAAGGTTGTAGTACTATTAAAGATAAACATATTTTATTTTAAATATTCTTTTATAAAACAAAAAAATTCTGAGATATAAGCAGATATTTACACTTTTTAATTTAGGTCTTTGAAAATGAATTTGATTCTTATGCTCTTTGGTAGACAAAGCTGTTTCTATTTTCTCAATCTTTCTGTAACAGTGTTCCTAGTTCCAAATGCAATAGAGTAACGGTGTATATTATTTCAATTATGATCTTTGGTTTAATGTTTCTACAACAATGCATTTCCTACTTATTATTTCGTTTGAAAAATTTTACCAGTTTTTTAAAAGTAAATGTCGCTATTTTAAGATAAAATCGGGATCATCTGTGCAGTGAGCCACATAATTAATTTTTTTTCTAAGAAAGAAAAGATCATATCCTGGACATAAATTTGCCAGATAAGCATTGTTGATAATTCTGTTGTTGAAGAAACAGGAACCGTTTGGGGATGTCTGGTTTTTATCCGTAGCCAAATATTCGTTGAAAAGATGAGAGTCGGAGAGAAAAAGAGAGAGAAAGAGAGAGGTAAGAAAAATATTATGAAGGTTGAAATATTCTCCTCTTCCCACTCCACCTTAACTCGGAGTGAGAGCAATCTCGCACCGTGGGACTCGTAAACCACGCCGCATCCAAGAGAGGGAAGGGTGGGGTGGTCAAAATGTCGCCAGAAAATACCCCCTTAACTTCCCCCTTCTATATGAAAACATATTCCACCCCCCTCCCCCTGTTTCTCTCTCCCCTGACCATTCAAAATGTTTCCCAGAAGCCAAACCATAAGCCATATTCTTACACACTGCAATATTCGTGTTCTGGGAGTGAAATGTTCTTTTTATTCCTATTCCTCACCCTTTTACCCTCCACACATTCTTTCTCACAATTTTTTTTATTATTTCTTTACAGTCTCTTCGACTGTCTTACCCATCTCTCCTCACCCTTCTTTCAGATTTTAAATGTGGTCATAGCGTGCCATATTTCTGCCGAGATGGCTCTTAATACAAGTATACCCTTCGTGGAAAAGAGGGAAGTTTTTTTTTGGAACACCCCTTGTGAAATTGTCTAGCATAATTTTAGTACGAGCGAAGAATAGTAAATGTTTCTATCTTCCTTTTCCTAAAAAATAAAATAAAATAAAGAGCTTCGAAAACATCTCTTAGTATCCAAAAGGAAATATAGGGGGGGTAAAGAGGGGGTAGGGGGTGTTAAGGAAGTAAAAGAGACGAAACGTGTTGTGAAGGGAGTGTCGAAATGAACGCTCGGCTTGAAAGATGCTTTACCAATATTTGTTCATGTACAGTCTCATTCAAGAAAGGTTGCCGTAATTTGGGTCAAAGTCATGTCGTGAAATAGCCACTTTTTTTTTATACCTTGGACTGTATATTGTACACCCTGTTTTATAAGAATACGTAGCTTCCCAATAGTTTCACAGAACTCCTACCTGGATGCTCTGCCTGATACATTAACCTGCCAGCGCCTCTATCATGCATCACTCACATTTTCATACGTTTGTTTTTGAGAGCGATATATTAAGAGCATAAAAAATATTTACTAACTATTATTATTATTATTATTATTATTAGCACCGCGTCTTACTACCCGTTCGGGTTGCACGCACTTACGCTAATGTGTAATGGTAGGGTGATTGTGAGACGAAATGGAGGACCTACAGTTTAACGTGGGATCCGAACCACGGTGGAGGCCTGGCATTCCCCACATTCACAAGATGTCTTGTCAGAGGTGAAGGAAGGGTTTGGTAATCAGATAAATCTTTGCCGAGACCGAGGATTGAACCCCGGACCTCCAGCACAGAAGTCTGACATCTTACCCCTAGACCGCCAGGTCACCTACTAACTATTGCTTTATATTTTGATCACGACGTTAGAAGTCTAAATGGACATTGCCTGTATTTGATAATACAACACGCATTACACAACTATTTGAAATGTAGTATTATATCCATCCCACGGCGTCTGAAGTTTAAATGCTTGTTAAAAGTGCCCCTTTGTATTTTAATCATACATCCCGCAATACACAACCGTATGGCAGGTAACATATTTAACTCACGTTAAAAGCGTATTTGATGCTTCTTTTGAAGCTATGGATTCGATTTGCTTAAACCATAAGTTAAACTTTGAAATCTTTACGCCTTAAGGCAAATATTAACGCTCCTGTATTTAATTTAATGGGTTTTATTTATGTATTTATTTTTCTTATATTTTAAGCGTGTAATTATAATTATATAGTTATTTTGTAATATAAACTGCAAAACCACATTAACCGCGAAGCTTGTGTTGGTTCTTGCAGGGGTAAATCCTCAATCCTTGCCAATGTCCTGGACAGAAGTTGACAGACCCTACTCTTTGTTAACAACCGAGCAGACAAGTCAATCAGACACGAGTGTGACGTCTCTACACTGCGTTGACTGTCGTGTGTGTGTACACACATGATAAGGGAAGGTAAAAGGGAGAGGAGGGGGGGAGGGGGTAATATGATAAACAGATGTCGAGGAAACATGCACATTCCAAGAACAAGTTGAAAAGAATGAAGGGGACAATCTGGAGTATAGATAAAACAACCAATCATGACGTGTTTGTTTTATCGTACAAGATTGATTGCTTACGAAAAAAAAAAAAGTGTTCAAATTAAATTTAGTGAGAATATATTATTGTGATTCAAAAGAGATAAGAAATGTTTGGGACTATTTTTTTTTTGAACGCAGTTAACATAAAATGTGTTTAATAAACCACCATAACTACAAAATAAAATATTTCATATTAAGTTTTTCAACTATACAGGATGGGAAAAATATATTCCTTCCAAAAAATGTTCCTATAGTATAAATTATTTTTTTGAGATGAGTAAGGGGGCAAGTTAGTTATCGTAAAAGGTTTTTTTTCAATCAAGCTAAAATATTTTACATTTAACTAAGTTTAAGTTAAAAAATGTGTTATAAAAGCTTAGAGATTATAGCTCTTACTGCAGAGAATGTAACAAACTACTTTAATTAATTTCCTTCCCCAATAAGATATACGCTATTTTCTGCCTATTTTTAGAATGTTTTATAAAATATTACAATCTATGTTGTCAAAATTAAAATAAGCACATTATCTTGTTGATTCCCTGGCGTTAATATGCGTAATAGCTTTAATTGCTGTTGACAATGAAAATATAGCTACAATATCCATATTAAATTAAATTATTTAAACTCAAAATGTAGCTTTGTACATCCAAAATGCCTAAAGCGAATGATTAACAACCACATATTTTCTTTATTACTTTTTATTAATAATATTTTACAATTCAACACGGGATATAAAGCTGGCGGAGTCTTTAAGAACTAGTGGCATATTTCTGTGGAAAGTGATAGCTTCAACTCAAATAATGGGTTTATGGCTGTACAGCGCATAGACTTAAATTGACGTAAAAAAAAGTTAGTCAAGAATGATTATAAAACTAAATATAAAATATTTGAACCAGTCTAAACTATTTTATAAAACCAAAATATTTAAATATAAAGGCAACTCTTAAGTTTTTATAAACGAATATTAATATAATTTTATTAAAATATTTTGAATGGTTCAATTATAATAATTCAACGAAATATCTAAGTAATATTTTGAATTTTGAGATATTTATTTTCTTGATTTACTCCTTTCAATCAGACTATGATAATTAGAATTCGTACAAGGTGAGCTACAGCGATTTAGCAGAATACTACAAACGTCAAACAAAGTAAGATTTCGAAATCTGAGATTTAAAAATAATTCCAAATTCACAATATAATAATAAATAAAAATTATTCATAAAAATCATTGCTTTAACTCAAATTCATAGAATAAGAAAATCCGACGTGGTTTTACTGCCGGTCAAATCAACAAACGAAGGTCTATTGTTCGTACCACTCCATTGTTGAGTCACTTTTTTGTCACCGAGAATCTCATCGTCCCTCGCGTATGAACAACGCAAAACAAAAGAAAGCAAACATCAAGAATTAAAAAGACAAAAAAAAACACGAAGCTACCTACTACCATCTCTTTCTAGTATATTTTTCCTCGTGGAAAACAATAGAACTCTAGCAAAGTCGAAGCAAAGGAAAACAAAAGAGGTACTTGTGTAGTTCCGCGTGCTGCCACAAGAGTGCACGCGCGGTTGTTTACGTCACACACACCTATGGTTTGGCCGCCATCTTCTTCTCTCCAACTGAGAGGGCCATTGTGTCTTGATTCTTTGCCAGCTGCTGTCTATGAATTTTTGAGTATATTTTTCTGAAGGTTTTGTTTTGTGGAGCGATGAGAGGAGGGTCCCTTGAGGGGGTGGGGGTGTAAATGGACGATATTGGTACGAGAACTGTCTAGGTAGCCGTTATAAACATGAATGGAAAAGTAGCCCCCGCTATCGGAAGGACTGACTTGGAGTCGTACGGAGCGCGTTGTATTCTTCATGACGTCAGAGTTATGTGAATGGCTATTCCAGGAAACCAGGGTTTATATCCACGAATACGTCTAGAGATTGTTTAAAGGATTTCTCAGTTTGTTTGGTGTTAATATATCACTCCCTTAAATATTGTATGGAGACCAAATTTAATTCACATTTTTTAGTTAAAATATTTCTTGCCCTTATAAGGATCCATCCTTTGACTCAAAATCGACAAGTAATTGATATACATATACAGGTTTATTTATTTTTATCAGCTCAACATATTAACATTTCAACATCAGTAAAATAGATCTGTATGAGGTTAAGATATTTGATTCTGTGACTTTTGAATGTTTAACCCACTGAACTTGTACAGAATCTTCTCAATGTATCCCTTTCCAAACTACAGTAGCCCCATGGCTTCTTTGGTGCTGACTGACAGCTCTCAGATGACTTCTGACATTCAATATTTAGTTATATACCCAAATTTTGAACGTCAGAAGTAACAACTACTAAACACATGTTTTTGCAGATCATATGTTTCGGCGTAGGGATACATAATTTGGTCTGGTAACTTTTCAAAGCTGTCAGTCAGCACCAAAGAAGCCATGGGGCTACTGTAAGTATCAAACAATCGAAATCTTTGTAAATATATTATGTTGTAGGATTAGTTGGTTCAGTTATTTACACACATTTTAAAGCGACTAAAATTTAATCACGATTCTTATGGACTATCAATAAAGTTTAATCATAATTGGAGATTTTAGAGTAGTAGATTGACAACAGTTTTTCCATGAAAGTGACTTGTGTAGTAAATTATTCTTCACACGGACATTTTAAAAGGTAACAAACAGCACGTACTAAAAATCGAGACAGACTTACAGGATTGTTACACACAAACCTGCCGACATATGGTGACATCTTTGTACCAAGTAGCCTACGAGCAAAGAACATTAAACATTTATTCATACTATATCTCCCAGTATATTTTCCTTGCAAGTATTTTTTTATGCTTCCACTGTGTGTTATATAGAAACACACACACACACGCACACATACATGTAACGTACTTGTGTATAAAAAGAAACATGTAAAGCAGAAAGTCGAGATTTAACAGCAGTCCTCATTGTATTTGATATAGGGGTTGGGAATGGCAGAGGGGTTGGAAAAGAGATGCGTAGGGGTGGTGGGGGGTGGTGAGAAGGGTTATTAATATTTCAGGACCATTACTTTGCTCTCATGGGAATAAACCAAGGCCTGGCTATCGTCTGTATGTATGTATGGTCGACTTAAGGTTTATTTTCCTCAAAGGAGTTTCTTTGAAGACCAGACGTTATTGACGCAGTCTAATGCAAGATACGCATCATATCAAGGTTAGTCTAATTTGGGAGCTAAAGGTGCTCTAATCCTGCTACCCCTTCAAAATTATCTCTAGTGGCACGTTTTTATTTAATGAAAGCCTTAACTCTACACATATTTATGAAAACTATTTTTTTTTCTAAGTTTAATGTTAAATTTGCAAACTACATGTACAATATTTTTTGTGCATTAACATTCATACAGTATTTAAAAAAAAATTCAGTTCAGTTTTACACTTAAAGCTTCTTTTAAATACCAACCCTGAGAATTATTCAAGGCAATTTAAAAACATTTAATAAATTTTTTTTTCATTGCTGTGAAATATTTAAAAGGTTTGTGGTGAGGCCTAAGTATGAGTAATTCAGATGCGTTTATCAACTCATTCACGTTCGATTTTTGCTCTCATAACTGCTTGAAAATCGTTAAACAAATGTTGATTGGCTTAAGTTGTTTCCTGGAACAATAATAGTGATGAAACAATTAACTTACAGCTTCAAGACCTCACCTCAAGTCTACAAACAAAAAAGATATGTGTGTTTCAACCCGTGACACTTTTGACTTTAATGACGTCACGGCCAAATAGATAGCGGTTGAGTGTAGGGAAGACGGTATATAAGATGGCCCTATCACAACTCAGAGACAGATAGAATATACGCATGCGCCGTTTAGTCGTAGCATTGTGTGAACTGTCTAGTAGTATTAACACCATTGATACAACTTTATACAGATATAATGCTCGTGTGTTAAGAAATATAAATAGTTCTAGAAGAAGACGATCGTGCATGAATCTTGCCATCTGGTTCATCTAACTTATATTAATTACAAAAAGGTCATACAAAACCAATTTTAAATAATTTTTTTAATGAAAGATTATTCACCGAGGATGTAATAAAAAATTTCAAAATACAAAATTATTCAAAGGGTGAAAGGTGAAACTACAATATTAAAAAAAATAAAAATAATTTCTTTTGACAGCAATTACTTGAGTTCAACAAATAGGATTTTAACTACATTTTTTTTTTTAAAGAGTTAAAGCATCTACTTCGAGTATAATAATTTTAAAATTTACAAATTTTAAATAGCGGAGCTTCAATTTAATAAGACGATTCGTACAGCTCTTACAGATCGATTTTCTTTAGATGAAAGTATAAATATCTAAGATTACCAAGCGTATAATGACCTAGATTTTAGAAATCTCTAATTTACATTTCTAAACTATAAAGTCTACATTTGAGAGCAATCGCTGCAGAGTCAATGGATCAGCTATAGTTGTGCTAGTGTATTTTTTTTTTATTTGGCTGGTTTTTCTTCGGATGCTTTGAAATTTTAATGCAAGCAATTTTTTTTCTATCTCTTTTTGGTATATTTAATTAATTCATGCATCACTCAGGGCAGAAGGGTTAGGGTACACAGCTACTTTACACACTCACGTTTTGATGTGTCCCGATTGTTATTTATAGTTGTGGAACATAATATATTGGTTTGAATGACGAGAGAAAATTATGGGTGCTTGAAAAGAAGAAGGTAAGGAAATTATTTGGTATAAGATGTATGAAAATAATGATGGATGGATGAGGTTACATAATGATGAGTTACATACCCTTCAATAATCACCAGGTATGGTCAGGGTAGTAAATTCTCGCAGAATATGGTGTTGCGAACTGAAGACTTTAGAGACTATTTCAGGATGTTTAGGTGACAATCCTGAAGGGAAGAGACCATTGGAAAGACACAGACTCAGATGAAAGGATAACTTTAGAATGGACCTTAAGGAGATAGGGTGTAATGAGGTGAACTGGATTGAACAAGTTAGAAAAGGTACTTGATCTACTTTCATAGAAAGAACCTTATCTGACAACTAGAACAGTTACTAGATCTACTTTCATAGGAAGAACCTTATATGACAGCTAGAACAGTTACTAGGTCTACTTTCATAGGAAGAACCTTATCTTACATCTAGAACAGTTACTAGATCTACTCTCATACGAAGAACCTTATATGACAGCTAGAACAGTTACTAGGTCTACTTTCATAGGAAGAACCGTATCTTACATCTAGAACAGTTACTAGATCTACTTTCATAGGAAGAACCTTATCTTACATCTAGGAAAGTTACTAGATATAATTTGACGCATTCGTGCGTCTACTCATGTGATAAGTAGCTGTCACTTTTCACATATATTACTAACACCTATGAAACATTGACTATGCTTAAAATAGAAGGAATATTATAGTAAAATATTTGTAATTCATAAAAAAAAGGCTCTTCCTATAAAAATTGGACTTCCTCCCGTGGACGTCTCACATGATTTTTTTTTTAAAGGTTTGCTTGATTGATGTTTTATTTTATTGGTAAAATCCCTAACTAGAAACAATCCCCCAACTCTTTTGTTCATAAAAACAATTTCCCCTTTAGATAATTATAATAAAAAAAAGTAAAACGAATGAATAGTAACAAAAATAAAAGAAATTGAGATATTTCTGTAGAGATTTTTTCTTCTTTCGAATCTGTTGAGTTTTAATGGCATTTTCTGCTTTCGTTGAGTGATTTTCCCAAGAAGCAGAGGAAGATAACATAAGCACCAAGTCTTTAATAATGACGAAGGAAATGACAGAGACGGTATTTTCTCTCGAGATTTCTCTCCTAGCTCGGTGCGTATGGACTCTACACAAGGTTGCGTCACCTGACAAGGAATAGAGACTCTATACAAGGTTGCGTCACCTGACAAGGAATAGAGACTATACAAGGTGGCGTCACCTGACAGGACATAGAGACACTATACAAGGTTGCAAGGAATAGAGACTATACAAGGTTACGTCACCTGACAAGGAATAGAGACTATACAAGGTGGCGTCACCTGACAGGACATAGAGACACTATACAAGGTTGCAAGGAATAGAGACTATACAAGGTTACGTCACCTGACAAGGAATAGAGACTATACAAGGTGGCGTCACCTGACAGGACATAGAGACACTATACAAGGTTGCAAGGAATAGAGACTATACAAGGTTACGTCACCTGACAAGGAATAGAGACTATACAAGGTGGCGTCACCTGACAGGACATAGAGACACTATACAAGGTTGCAAGGAATAGAGACTATACAAGGTTACGTCACCTGACAAGGAATAGAGACTATACAAGGTGGCGTCACCTGACAGGACATAGAGACACTATACAAGGTTGCAAGGAATAGAGACTATACAAGGTTACGTCACCTGACAAGGAATAGAGACTATACAAGGTGGCGTCACCTGACAGGACATAGAGNCTATACAAGGTTGCGTCACCTGACAAGGAATAGAGACTCTACACAAGGTTGCATCACCTGACAAGGAATAGAGACTATACACAAGGTTGCATCACCTGACAAGGAATATAGACTCTATACAAGGTTGCGTCACCTGACAAGGAACAGAGACTCTCTACAAGGTTACGTCACCTGACAAGGAATAGAGACTCTATACAAGGTTGCGTCACCTGACAAGGAATAGAGACTCTACACAAGGTTGCATCACCTTGACAAGGAATAGAGACTATACACAAGGTTGCATCACCTGACAAGGAATATAGACTCTATACAAGGTTGCGTCACCTGACAAGGAATATAGACTCTATACAAGGTTGCGTCACTTGACAAGGAGTAGAGACTCTATACAAGGTTGCGTCACCTGACAAGGAATAGAGACTCTACACAAGGTTGCGTCACCTGACAAGGAATAGAGACTCTATACAAGGTCGCCTCAAACGAGATGGTATAGATACTCTAAACAAGGTTTCGTCACATGACAGGGAATAGAGACTTTATACAAGGTTGCGTCACCTGACAAGGAATAGAGACTCTATACAAGGTTGCGTCACCTGACTAGGAATAGAGACACTCTACAAGGTTGCGTCACCTGACAAGGAATAGAGACTTTATACAAGGTTGCGTCACCTGACAAGGAATAGAGACTCTATACAAGGTTGCATCACCTGACAAGGAATAGAGACTCTATACAAGGTTGCGTCACCTGACAAGGAATAGAGATTTTATACAAGGTTGCGTCACCTGACAAGGAATAGAGACACTCTACAAGGTTGCGTCACCTGACAAGGAATAGAGACTCTATACAAGGTTGCGTCACCTGACAAGGAATAGAGACTCTATACAAGGTTGCATCACCTGACAATGAATAGAGACTCTATACAAGGTTGCGTCACCTGACAAGGAATAGAGACTCTATACAAGGTTGCGTCACCTGACAGGGAAAAAATATTCTGTATAAGGTTGCATCATATAACAGGGCATTGAGAAATTATACAAGGTTGCATAACATGGCAAGGCATAAATAATCTATACAAGGTTGTATCATATTACAAGTCATATATACTATTCATAAGGTTGCATCATATTAAAAGATGCAATGCTAATATATGCACATATAAATAAGAGTAAGGGGTGGGATACAGTAGGTGCTATAGGCCTACACGTTATATATGATGTGTTACTTTAAATAAAAGATAAGGGTACAAGGCTTAGCTCTATGAACAACATCCCTTTCTTCTTTTGCTTTAGTCCTGAAGCCTTATAGTGGACATATCAATTGGTCTACACAAGTATATTAGGGTAATGCAGCTACAACAGAAGCTCTAATAAGACCCCTTGACTCAACCTTAGCAATAATATATATCTTATATACTCCATAGCTAAGCCCTAACCACAATCTCAACACCTTGGTTTACAAACCCCTCAACTCAGCCCTGACAGCAATATCCACACCATGGTTTACATACCACATGATTCTACCTTGACAATAATTTCTTCCTTGGTATATCTACTCCATGAATCAACCTTGACCACAATCCTTACACCATGGTCCACATATTCCATGACTCAGCCTTGACAATAATCTCTGCACCTTGAACTACATATCCTATGACTCAACTTGGGCAACTATCTCTACGCCTTGACCCACATACATCATGACTCAACCTGGACCACTATCTCCACACCTTGGTCTACACGGGGATTGAAACGTAGTGATGCGGCGATTTCTTCTCCTTAGCCCTCCCCACCTCTGGGGAGTTTTAAAGGGAAAAATTTCCAAAATGAACCATTAGAACGTTAGCCTGAGGAGGGTAGCGGAGAGGTTACAAGAGGATTGGAGGGGATGAAGAGGGTAGATGTTTAACAAGATGTCACCCCCTTCCTTCTCTCAACACCCCCCTTCCCCCGAGTGGGAATAATGTTAGGCACGTACACTACAAACCTGATCAGACTCGAGGTACAGTTATCGTGACGTGGCAAGACGTGACGTGACGTGACGTGGCGTGGTGGAATATACCATACATTGGTGCTCATGTGGTCTACATAGGAACGAGGGTCTGTTAGTGATCTCTCCTAGAAATGGAACAAGGGTCTGTTAGTGATCTCTCCTAGAAATGGAACAAGGGTCTGTTAGTGATCTCTCCTAGGGATGGAACAAGCGTCTGTTAGTGATCTCTCCTAGAGATGGAACAAGGGTCTGTTAGTGATCTCTCCTAGAGATGGAATTAGGGTCTGTTAGTGATCTC